>JAYXIM010012293.1:0-180713 GCA_037575425.1 Anastrepha fraterculus | reverse complement strand
AGGATATGTTCGCCTCCTTCAGTCGACGTTCGAGCGAAATATATGTTGAAGTTACCGGATTGTTTCTTCAGACGCAGACAGTAATACATAATTTGTTTTTTCAGTTTTTATTGAAATTTCATCAAGGAAAGACTTACGCCTCAACAATGTCTACAAATCATACAAATGCATTACGAAAATCGACGTTCTGGGAAAAGTGTTCACTGCGCGCTCAAGCCAACTTATGGTGTACAAAACTGTCTTACCGAACGCACCATTCGGCAAAGTTGAGAATAGCTTTATTGGATAATACACGACCAATTAGACTACGTATAGACATAGAGATAGAGAATATTGCAGTTGTAAATGAGAGTTTTGCTGAGGCGTCGATCTCAACAACCTTGGCCTATCTGATGGCACTACTTGGGCGGTTTTACGCTAAGGCTGATCTTCCAACACGTCATAATTTCAGTCTTCAGGCTCTTGAAAAATTCGCCAAAGAACCGCATTTCGGGACTTGAGTTTTGTTCAGCGATGAGACCGATTGTTGGCTTAATAGACACGTCAATAAGCAAATTGAAGAGCAACCCGAAGCTATTCGAGCAGTTATTACATCAATTGAAAACAAACGATTGATGCGGCCTATAGCTAGAAGAAACTTCGTCCAATATTTCTTCAAAGACGAGGCTCGCGCCAATGTAACAGTGAATGGCGAATGCTATCGCGCCATGATAAACGACTCTTTGATGCCGGAAATTGAGGCCCGTGATCTCCACAATATTTGGTTCAAACAAGAAGGCACTACTTGCCATGCAGCTAATTACTAAAGTTTTTCAGGTTGCCTAATCAATTCGAATTTCGTTGTTTTATTTCAATTTAAAGGTGATACCTCTAAATGAAGCACCCTTTATTTAGAGTAAATCTAGCCAATTAATAAACCTAATCGAAAGCATCAATTCATATTCCCGGTTATGTATCCAATCCACTTATATACTAGGTGTGTTCAAAAAATAAGGTGAATTTTCAAATTTCCCGGGCTACCTACATTCGATTATTATTATTTTTTTTTTATGTTGGTACACTCGTTTCGAAGATATATTCACGGTTTCAGCCATATAGCATGTTTAGTTTATTTGTGAGAGGCATAAATAAGACAAATGTTTTGCGTGTGTTTGCGATTTTCTGCTATCGAAAAAAATGGACCAAAGAAGTGGCATAAAATTTTGTGTAAAAAATGTGTTAAGTGCTTAAAAACTATTGAAATGTTGACGCCCCAGCACATCAACCGAGAAACTGTTGAAAAAGTGAAGAAAATTGTTATGGAGAATAGTCGAATCACAATTAGAAAAGTTTCTGTGGATGTCGGCATATCGGTTGGCTCATGCCATGCAATCTTTTTGGAATTTTAGAAATTTTGGGCATGAAGCGGCGGCAGCGAAGTTCGTTCCAAAATTGCGGAACTTTGACCAAAAACAACGTCGCATGAACATCGCTCAGGATTTGTTGAATGACGACAACGATGGCCTAGATTTGCTTAAAAGGGTCATAGTTACGGCATCGAAACCAAAGCCCAATCGTCCCAATGGAAGGGTCGAGGAGAGCCAAGACCAAAAAAAGCACGCCAAGTTCGCTCGAATGTCAAGGTTTTGCTCTATCTTTTCTTCCATTACCATGGCGTAGTGCATCAGGAGTTCTTATCACAAGATCGTACGGTAAATAAAGAGTATTACCTTGAAGTTATGCGCCGTTTTCGTGAAGTAATACGGAATTGTGGAAAAAAATGCATGGCTTTCGCGTCATGATAATGCACCTGCTCACGATTTTATATCAGAACTGCTTCGCGAATTGGAAAAAACGCTGGCACAAGTGTATTATATCTGAGAGGGACTATTTTGAAGGAGATAAAATAGACATTGGTGAATAAATAAATATTTTTTCGGAAAAATGAAAATTCACCTAATTTTTTTAACATACCTCGTCCTTGTTTTTTTACATATTCATTCATATATATACATGTATGCAATAGCAGTAAATTATAATTATGCTAAGTATGTATAGCAAAAGCGAACTTCATTTGCAACATCATTAACTCAAAGTCTCATAAAAGATCAACAAAATGTATGAGCTCATTCATTTCCAAGATAAGAGACATCCACCAAAAAGCGAATAAAAACTATAAACGAATGATACTCGTAAGTATACTCACCTACAACTTGGCATTTATACATAACTCTAAGCAGCATAAAAATATGCACATATCATAGATATTCTGTAGCTTTGTTTAGGGCGCAGTGCACACAGCTTGACTCTGTGAA
Organism: Anastrepha fraterculus; assembly: GCA_037575425.1. Taxonomy (NCBI): domain Eukaryota; kingdom Metazoa; phylum Arthropoda; class Insecta; order Diptera; family Tephritidae; genus Anastrepha; species Anastrepha fraterculus. The sequence continues at coordinate 178,419 of JAYXIM010012293.1, read as the reverse complement.
GGTTAATGTGCTACAAACCCAGTGCCCGCATGGTTTAAATAATTAGTACGTGTGAATGTATGTATGTACATATGTGCACATGTATATAACGCATACCACATATATGAAACATACGTGTAACACATACACACAAACGAGTGGATATGCTTACATGCTTCGGCTAATGGAATTGAATCATACATTCATGTTGCAAATGGTGCAAATTTCGTATATAGAATATAAGTATGTACATATATACTCGCAATAACAAATTTAACCAACTTTGAAGTCATTAGCGTTTATTGTACTGCAAAAGCACACACACTCACTAAAGAATTTGCAAACCCCGCAGGACACAGAAACGATCTTGCACCAGAAACCATTTTTAATACATTTAAATTTATTTTTATTTTTAATTCTTTTTTTTTAATTTGCTTAAATTTTAACTACAATTTTACTACATAACTTTTGCTTCGCAGCATAACCTCAGGTAGGTTAAGTTAGGTTGTTAGGACACACTCAGGCTCATAGTCCTTTGTGATGTCGAGTGGAAAACTTGCTCTTATCTCTCCTAAAACCAGTGAGAACTTCTCAAAAATTTTGAATGATCCCTAATCTACACAGTTTCTAACTCTTTAAAAATATTGTCTACCGAAAATTGGAAATATATAGGGTTTTTCAGTAAGAGCGCTTCAACTTTTGAACTTTTTTGAATAAAACACAAACGGTTTGACTTTTTTAACTAATTTTTTTTTATTATCGAGTTTGAACATATACATTTAAGTATGAAATTCGATTTCTTTTGCGTGACCACCGCGTGCACGTTTTACGAAGTCCAATCGATGAACCCAATTTTCGACCACTCGTTTGCATAAATCGGCCGAAATTCCAGCAATTTCCCGTTCAATATTTTCTCTGAGCTCACAAATCGTCGCCGGCTTGTTACTGTAGACCAATGACTTCACATAACCCCAAAACGGGACGGCTTGTTAAATGGACCGTAAAATGGCCGTAATGCTCTTAAAGTAGCAGCAACAGAACGATTATTTTCATAAAAAATTTGCACGATTTGCAATCGTTGCTCAAGTGTGTAGCGTTCCATGATGAAATGTATACTAATGAAGTTTACAAATGACAAGCGAAAAATAAAAAATATTGCGTCGTTCGCCCTCCCTATCGGAAAAAAGTTGAAGGGCACCTATTAAAAACCCTATACGTCTGAATAGAGCAGGACAGTGGCAGAAGGTGCGAGATCGTATCTTCCTCTTTCTCATTTACACAGCTTCTGTAGAAGTCATGTGTCTGCACTCCCATCCAGTGCGCCGCTATAACTGAAGCCAGTGTGCTAAGAGTATGTTTATTTTGGCATAGTTGCGTTTAGCATTGAGAGTCGCGTTCGTTACCCCATCTTTGATTCGGTGCTCTTAAAATTTTCTCAAAATTAAGTAGCTTGCATAAGTTTGTAAGGATTTTTTCTATTTTTTTACAAGGTTTTTAACCCGGTCGGTGTGGAACTTAACTCGAACTAAGCCACCAACCGTCAAAGTTCCGATTCCCTCGGTACTACCGTTAAATATTTGATCGGGAGGTGGTTTCATCACTAGACACAACATCCGTTACTATCCTGTGCAATACTTCGAATTTAACATCTGCTAACACCCACTATTTAGGTCATTTGATGAGAAGGGTACCCTTGTCATATCAGTACTCCTCCACCCGCCATGTTCCGGTCCATACCATAGAAAGGTAAGTTTCTATGTCCGGTATCGTCAGTTTGAAGGCAAACACCTACTAGCTCGAAAAATAGACCTGTCGTTAATTACTATATCACAGGACGAGCGTAGAACTTCATAGATTTATTCACTAATTTAGCGCTATGGCCAGGAACTCATGTTACCTTTGATGTGCGACATTGCATGGCTACTCTTGTTTTGCAAGGCTATGTGAAAATGTAGATATCATCACCAGGTATCACAACACACTGTACCATTGTCGAGACTTTTATTATTGCCATCAGCTCGGCCTGAAAGAGACTACTGTGTTGTGAAGCCAAAAACTGAAGGAAATCTCCAGATATTCCAAATATACACCTCCGCCCATCATACCCATGAGCTTTTAGCCATCTGTATATACATGGATGGGCCCACCCAGTCTTACGTCATCCCATTCCCGCTCTTCGTTTGAGGATAGAAGAGTTGTGAGCATTGTAGTGGCAATTGTAGGCGGATATCCACCGTAGCCCATGTTCGACCACTTATTTAAGGTATTCAACCTTATTGCCGCACTGTTAGCGATATATTTTGGCTATAGATTTCATATAATGGTCTCCATAGCATGGTTGACATTGCGCCGGCTATGAGAACAGATGCGAACCTGGAACCTTGCCAAACCTTTTACTGTTCACACCCTTTTCCAGGGCATTCCACCATACAACAATACTATAGTAGAGAATTGGCTCTACCGCTGTATAGAGCGGTATTCTTCTAGGTTCAAACAGCCAATTTTTCTCCAATTAGCTCTCCGCAGGAGTACAACGCCGTCATTGCTTTGCATACTACTTCTGCAACTGTGAGCCGCCAATTTAGCTTCTAATCCAGTACAAGGCCTAAACACTTAGTTCTTTCTGTTACTCTCAAGGGTTTTCGCCTAAGAAAGATTTATATGAAAGGAGGTGTTTTATGTAAATAGTATCAATTCGGTGCTTTCCGGATTTACGCTAGTCTTCGACTATGACACCAAAGTCATAGTTCGTTGAGAGATCTTTGTTGAAGATCACACAGTGTTGAAAGGTGATTACTACTTAAGAGATAGATTAATGCAGTTGTGTGAAAACTCCTGAACCAAAGTTCGAATAGACAAAAAATTTTGAATGTACCCAAATTTCAAGATTTCCTCAGGCTTTCTGAGACAGTGAAACGTTTGGACACTAAAACTGTCACACCCAATTATTTGAAAAAGACCTGTATGAAATTTGAACAACTGGTTTTGCTGGTTACATTATTAACTTGTATTCCGTATATGCAAACATTCTCCAAACTTTCATCATTTTAAAGAGCTTTACAAGATTTTGAAAACTCTTATAGGTAGCACACAAGACTTTTAGAATTGCGCCCAAATTATTTGCAAGTGGCGCCTAAATTTATACAACTTCAAATTCCTCTTATTTGATAATTTGCTCATTATGAATCTCATACCACCTTGATCAAAAAGTTCCCAGAACAACCGACTTTTGTTAGATTGCCACATCTGCTGCTTACGAGTAGCATGAACGCTTCAGAAGAGAACTTGAGTCCATCGAGGATGAGGAACGAAGTGGTAAACCATCGACATCGAAAACTGATGAAAATATCAATAAAACGAAAGGAAAGTTGATCGATATCCATCAAAGAGTTGGGAGAGGACTTGAACATTGCTTGTGGATCCGTTCATTGTAGTTGATTATTTGGGTGTGCGCCGTGTTGCTGCAAAGTTGGTCACAAAAGACCTAAATTTCATGCAGAAAAGGGACCGATTTGGACCTGTTTCATACGAATTATTTTAGTTTGATCAAAATATGACTAGTTGTGAAGGAGTTTAGCTCCTCCTTTTGCCTGCAGGGTCTATGTATATGAGCTCTCGCTTTTGTTTCTATAAGCCCAATAATATTTTTGTTGCAGTCGCATACAACAACTTGGCGGTGCCATAATAATTATGACAAGCATTGAATGTGCGGCTATGAGTGGCAAACATAATGATTTTTATAACAAACCTACCGACTTATACATATACATATACACATGCACATACATATAGTACACTGTATTCCTATTTGGCAAACCATTTGTTTGGCAAAAACAGCAACAACAAGTTTGCAGTACACAAGATTTATGTGACGCCTAATTCAATTGCTTTTGGCAGTAATGTGATTGCTACAGCAAAGTCGTCATTGCAGTTGTTATAGCTGTTGGCAGCAGCCACTGTGGCACGCCTTTGTTGCGGTGGCGACCGCTGCTTTGTTTGCCCGTGGCTTTGGCAAATTTTCGACCGCCTGCAGTCGCAGAGAACGGCAACAAGTGTGCGTTTGCATTCACCATCGACTAATTGGTCACGACAACGACAAAAGTCAAACTGCTGTTGCTGCTGCTGCTGCTGCTGCTTAAGCTGAAGATCGGGAACTAAAAAATGCTTGCTGTGATTTTTTCAAGTCGCCAACAACAAATAAGCAGCTGTAGTCACAGCCAGCATCGGCAGCGACTTGAAAAATAGCATAGCTGTTTGGCATTTTACAACAGCAACAACTGCACCCGCAGCATTAACAATTGTTATTGCAACATAAAACTTCATTTTACTCATTCATTGTTATTATTTTAAATGCTCATTTTGATATTCGTTTTTTTCACAAATAAAAAAAATCAATTGCAGTATTTAATTTTTTTATTTTGGCAATAAAATGCAATCGATTCTTTAATATGGTGATAATTATGCAAATTCGAGAATTATCACAGAATTATGGTTATATTTATTTTTATTAGCCCGCAAATGTGTAAATATATGTGCATAGTTACGTAAGTGTAGATGCATATTTGCGTATGTATGTGTGTTTTTACTACAAGTAGCATATTTTTTATATGTGTTTCCACGATTTTTAAGAACTTACTAAAAATGCATACATACATAAAAACCATTTTTAAATTTAAAAACATAAATTCATCGGAAATTGAAGTCATTTGAGTTTTTTAGTTATTATTTTTAGATTTAACAGAAATTCGGGGAATAAATGTAAGTAGGTTTTTCTTTTTAATTTTTCAGTAAGCTAAATATATATTGCATTGTGTATGGTGGGGCGTCTTTGACAAGGGTGTGAACCTTAGGTTATATATACATATATATAATTGGTGCGTACACCCTTTTTGGGTGTTTAGCTGAGCTCCTCCTCCTATTTATGGCGTGCGTCTTGATGTTGTTCCACAAATAGAAGGAAGCTGACTCCGAACGGCAGATATTCTTTTATGAGCAGCTTTTCGTGGCAGAAATACACTCGGAGGTTTGCCATTGCCTGCCGAGGGGCGACCGCTATTAGAAAAAACTTTTTCTTCGTTTTGGTCTTTCACCGAGATTCGAAACTACGTTCTCTCTGAATTCCGAATGGTAACGCACCAAGCCATTCGGCTACGGCGGCCGTTAGGTTAGGTTAGGTTAAAATGGTTGCCCAAGAAGTGGGCACACTTGGACGAAGGCAACAAATTTACCCTTTATGATACCATGCCGAATGAAGTAAGGGAGGAAGACTTACGGGGCGGACAGAGGTGGAGGGAGGTGGGGTGTTAGGAGGATGGGTTTAGTGTGTGTGGTCTATGAACGATGTCTGTGTTGCGGTTGCGTCAGCCGCTTTATGCTGCTGATGAAGTTCATCAGTTTTGTAATGTCAATACCTACTATATAGGCAGGTGTAGCAAAGAAGTAACTACCAAGATGCCTAAGTCTTAGCCTCGCGACACCAGGGCAGCTAAGGAGATGGTGCTGAGATGATTCCATCTCGTCCTCCATACATCCGACGCAAAAATGGCTTGAGGAAATTCTAAATCTCACAGCATGCACACCTCACGGATAGTGTCCTGTGAGAACTTACTCGAACTACGAGAGTTGAGATTTTGTCAACCTCAGAAGATCGCTCAAGCGCCCTCCGTAGAAGTTTGTGTACTTGCTCAGAGTTCGCTGTGTGAACCTTAAAAAGGCTGAGTAAGTTCAAAGGCTCACGTATTATTGTTCTCATAACCGGTACAATGTCAACCAATGTCGAAAGCACTATATGCGACACTAAGCCTCTTTCCAGTAGATTTACAGACAAAATATGATGTCGGTAGCAACTTGAGTGCATTTAGATTAAATGAAGTGGGTCGCTGGAAAGAAAAATCTTATGGTCATGCAAGTCTATTATTGCGACAAACTCAGTTAACCTCGAAAAGGACTGACTACATCGTCCCGTCGCTAACATTTAATAGGAATTTTACCAGTTTCTTTCCATCTGAAGAGGAATGGTATAAGAAATTCTGTTTAGTGAGAATTCGACACTACAGTCCATATAAATGGAAATAAAATGGATTGTGGTATTGGAGCTGGTATACTCGTGGGCTTAGAAAAATCTGTGCGTCTCCCTAATATAAGCAGTGTCTTCCAAGCGGATGTACTGGCAAATGGGGAACATTGTACGCTACTAATCGCAGATTTCTCTTTTATAATAAAGGGTTTTTCAATTGGCGCGGGTCGATTTTGGCGCCCTGTGGCAGCCATTTTGTTTCGGTGACATTTGTCAAATCTTTTGTTTATTATTCAGTTGTTCAGTTGTTTATCATGGCAAGTTACACGATTGAACAGTTCGTTCAAATGATAAAACTTTATTATCAAAATGAGTGTTCATTTACGCAAACGTTGCGCGCATTGCGCCCATTTTTCGGTAGACGTGGTGGCCCTTCCAATTTCTTATGACCCATATTGAACCATATGGACCTAGACGGCATGTGGTTCCAGCAGGACGGCGCTACGTGCCACACAGCAAACGCCATTTTATTACATTTCAACATCTACCCGCCCTTATTGAAAAACCCTTTATAATTTAAGCAACATCGCTGTTCTTTTGCACAGCCAACCTGCAATCTAGGCGCGGGATTCGGCTACAACAAACCTCTAAATTGGTGAAACAAAGTAGGAATAGCCTCACCACCTTGAGTGAAAACCATAAAGCTACCTTAATCTGGGTCGCGAGGCATCAGAACATTGAAGGTAACGAAAAAGCAGATAAACTGGCAAGAGTGGGATATGCCATGAATAACGTTCTTGCGGAATCTGTATTCACACCCTGAGCATCCCTCACAACACATACTGTCACAGTTGCAAACAACCGGAAAAAAAGGAAATAATCTTCCATTTCCTCTGTGAATGCGCTGCCCTATGGAAGGGCAGAATGTTAACCCTGGGCAAACCGCTGTTCGAGAGTCTCGAGCAACTGACTGGCTTATACGTCAAGAACCTAATAAGGTTTTTAAACCACACATGCTGTAAATAACTGTTAGACTAGTTGGTAACGAGGATGTGGCAAGAAAATGGTGCAGAAGTGCTAGTTGGATTCTGAATGAATTAGCACTTTAACCAACTAAACAACCAGCACTGAGGCAGTAAGATTGAATACTTTAAGAAAATAGTAAAAAATATGTACTAGCTAGGCTCACGGTGGGATCCTAACCGCTATTTCTAAGCTTTTCGGACTGTTGGACTGGACACTTCCGGCTGTAATTACCACTGCAAGATTCACGACGCTTCTACTGTCAAGGCGAGACTGGAAGATAGTTCAAAGCTCCAAAACGAGGCGAATTACGTTTTGAGTTCTTCTTGAAAAGTAGCTGACCATAAGCTTGACCGAGCTATCAGCTAGTCCAAAAAGTGTTTTAGCTAGTTGCAACAAAAGTCATAATTTACCGAATCAAATGACAAGAAAATCACAAGAGGAATCCAAAAAATCTAAAAAATATTTTTTTTTTATTTATTAAAAGAGTAACAATTATAAATAACTCTTCCACTTAAAGAGCTAAAGCACTAGATATGTACTATGGCCTTCGGCTATGAAAATATGTATTATTGTAATTTTTCTAGTTAAAGAATTTATTTACAAATTGGAAACACAGTACGGCTTAAGGGAATTAGAACACGCAGTATCAATACTTTTTTATTTGCATAATAAATTTAATGTACTCGAAATATGATTATGTGAATTAACACTTAACTTAACCCTCTTAAACTCTATCCGAAGTAAGTTCTACTGTTCTATAAGCTTCACCAGGAGGGCGACGTTTGGCAGACGTCATCCCAATTAGTTAACTAGTAAGAAAATTGCGTTGACCTGTGTTCTACAGGGTTTAGTCCGCATTTTTCTGATATTTGATCAATCAGTGGTATGAGAGATACTGTATACATACATATGTACCAAGTATCTCACAGACTATCGATCTTGACAATTTTTCTAGTATACTTTGCTTGCTAGGTGCATGTATGTTAGCTTACAAGTTTGCACGATTTCAGCTGTCAAAATACAGGAGTTATATTGCAAAGCCTTGCGTCTGAATAAACTTCTGATCTTGTTTCATAGATATCTTGGAACAGTTCACATCAGATTTTAAGAGGACGATTCTCTAGCGCATGAGGTCATTACGAAGATTTCCCTTCCGGGACTTTTTAGCTATAAGTCAGACCACCAAAAAGAGAAGTGTGATAAATATAATTTATTACCTATAAAATTAATGAAACTCATTTTTATATTACTTGTTTCCTTGTTATACTTCTTGGATTTACCATAATGGTTTGGAGTTATATATAGGTATGTGACATATGGATATATATAAATTCCACGACAAAAGAAAAATTGTCCTCTTGCATCTTCGTTTAAACAAGGTGACATATGGTAAAATTACTAACCCCATCGGAAAATGTATAATTTTTGCAATTGCACTTGCGAACTACACAGCTGCAGCTTACGTAAAGGCCAGCAATGGAGCGCATAAAGGTCAAAATAAAGGTTTCCATCGGCCGAAATAATGGGTTTTATTAGTAAAAATTGGATGATTCACTTTGCATCACTTTGTACGATTTTTATTGATGTGATTAGCGTGATGTGCCAAGTATTAGGTTGGGGAATAACACGATCGTGTTTATAAATTAATAAATTAGAAAATAGCAATTATTAAATTCTGAAATGTATGATGAACATACAATTACAAAATTTACGAGTTCGCATACGCAAAATTCTTCTGACTTGTGAAAATTGTAGGTTCATTGCCAATTGCACTGAATAAGAATTATAGCTAGCCTTATCACACAAGCTTGCAATCTATGGACAATTATTCATAGCGCCAAATATTTCAAATAATAATTAAGGTCAATCACGACTGTTTCTAGAAAAGGGTATACCTATACCTTTAAAGCAAAGTACATACGAATATTCTTACATAGATACATACAGGTGGTGAAGAAAATGTTTTCACATCATAAAATATTCAAGTTACCTGCAATTTTTTAACTAAAACTATCGCTTCTTATTGAATTTGCAGAATTTTTCAAAATTATTCCATTGATTTACATAGTTACCAGTATAACCAAATTATTGTATCGGGGAATAAGTTCATAGCGTTTTTATATTTTCTTTTATTTTACAACGATTTGTTTGCTGTTTAGCAAAGATTAAGTATTCATTCGATAGAACTCTTTCTGCTCTACAAAACTATGACAATTGAGTTTTTAAGTTATTTAGATTTTTATTAGTTTTGAGGAATAGAAATGGAAAACTCTGGAGGCAAGAATCAACATTTTCGACAACTGCTCTTCTGTGCTTTTCATCGAGGTCAAAGAGCTGCCGAAGCAGTCCGTGACATTTGCGATGTGTATGGAAAAGATGTCACAGGTGAGTCTACGGAAATGGTTTGCAAAGTTCAAAAATGGTGACTTTGACGTCGATGACACGTTCCGCAGCGGAACGCATTTGAATTCGATGCAGAACATGTCAAGGCACTTTTGAAGGAGGATGGTCGCCAAACCAGTCGTGAATTGACCAAAATAATGAACTTCGATTAAAAAACATTACTCAATGACCTTCATTCAACGGGACTTACCGAAAATTTGGGAGCCTGAGTACCTCACGAGCTCAACGAAAACAACGAAGAAAGTCGCCTTCAAATTGCTTCTCAGCACCTCGCCCGCCATCGAGCAACACGCGGTCATAAACAGCGCTTTTTGCACCGAATCGTCACGGAAGATAAGAAGTGATACCTATACATCAATATGAAGCAAAGAAAGGAGTGGGTGGATCGAGGGCATACGTCAAAGCCGAGAGTCAAGCCGGATCTTCATCCAAAGAAGACCATGGTATGCGTTTGGTGGGACTGAGACGGAAATGGTGGTGCACTGGGATATGCATCAAAAGAATGCCACGCTCAACAAGGAACTCTACATTGCCCAGCTACATCACGTGAATGAGACTATTCTATTGAAAAGACCTGATCGACATGGCCAAGCCATACTCCTTCACGGCAACGCCAGACCCCGCCAGACAAGTCGTCAAAGCCGCTCTCCAAGAGCTCGAATGGGAAGTACTTCAGCATCTGCCGGGTTCTCCGGATCTTACACCGACCGATTACCATTTTTCCGCGCCCTGTCAAATCTTGTGAAAGGCCCAACTAGCCCATCAACTTCTTTGACACTAGACCAGACAATTTTTGGCGAAACGGCATCAACAAATTGGTCAAGAGGTGGGAAGAAGTTGTAAACTGCAACGGTGAATATGTAATTGATTAACTTATTGATATAATTATTGTTTTTTGTTTAAATAAAAGTCTTCGGTGAAAACGCTCTGCGAGCTTATTCCTCAACCTAATATAAAAAAATACCTCTGTCGGCGGAGTTGTTCGAAACGCATTAGTCATTAATCAGTCAAAAGAGTGATTTGTTGATCAAAATATCAAATCGTACTTATATTACAGCGAACGCGAAAATGCGAAGAAAACAGACATCGTTTGGGGTTACTCAGTCGGTCTACCTATTATAATTCTACAATAGGAAAAAAGTGTGCAACAAGTATCAGAATTATTTTATTTAACCTGAAAAAGTATTTATAATATATTGTAATAAATCGTGCAAAAAATTCAAATATGGTCAAGCCAAAATCTGCAAGTGGTATTTCGAAAAGAAATCCTACTAGTGAGCTTAGAGATAATTGTGTAGTCGAAGTTTCTCATGAAACAGTCCGCCAAGTTTTGCAAAAGCCCAAATATACTTCACGATTTGCTCGAAAGAAGTCTTTGCTCTCTGCACAGCATATGGAAAAATGGTTATCTTTGTCAGAATGTACCTAACTCAACCAGAAAGCTACTGAGATGATGTGATATTCTGCGATGATATTCAGCTAACTCACACAACTTCACTTTTCTATCATTCAAAACTTTTTTTTAATTTTTTTGTTTTCTCGTGTCACCGCCGACGTCCACTGCGGTGTGCATCATCGGTGTCTTTACGACCACGTTTGAAGTCAGCAAACAATCTTTCTGTTGTTGTTTCTGACGTAGCTGAGTCAACATAACGCTTTTCAAGCCATTGCTTTGCTTGAACGGTATTTTTTCCATCAAGAAGTAGTGAAAAATTAAAACACGAAGTTCTTTTTGATCCTTTGTTTTGAAAACAACAAAAGTAGCGTCACTCTTAGCACAATAACTCACGAACTAATGAATAGAATATCACGCAATTTTAGCTGTCTGTTTAACTGAAAAAGACGTGAATGCAATAAAACTGGTGTCATCTATGTGTTAGGCTCGGGACTTTTCAGTCCATTTGTTAGAGCAAGGGAATGAGTTACTTAAGACTGATGGAAGATAAGTTGTATGCACGAAAATATTTAAGTTTTATGCAATGTCATTTGACTGATGGTGCAACAAAATTTGACTTCATTGTTGACAACGAACTTCAGTTGTAATTCTATCAGTACAAAGATCCGAAACATAAAGCTGATATGGTCAGAATGTTTTTATTGCAGTAAAGTATTGGCTACACCAGCCCAAAACGCGGATGTGAATCCAATATAAAATTTGTGGGCATAAAGAATAAAGTTGCCAAAGACACTCAAAAGATCGAGCAAAACTCAAAAATGTTATTTTAGGGAATGTGATAAGATACACCAGGGCTGTAATGTTAAAAAATTGATAAATTTTAGGAGAAGCAAATTGCAAGTTGTTATAGATGCTCGGGGTCGTCAGAACTGATTCGCGTTTCATTAAAAAAGAAAATAACTTAAAGCTATTAACTGAAAGTGTAAAAATGCTTTTCTGCCAGCTGCGTTTGAAGTGCACACTGTTTTTGCTTTTTATTTTTTTTTTTTTTTTTAGTATTATTTTTGAACAGAATATCTTTGATTCCTACTATGGGCTTATGAGTTTTACATTAGAGAAATAAAACCAAAGCCTAAAAGAAAACTAACTACATATTCTCTTAAGCAATTTGTCTGAATTTCGCTGAATTAGTAGATGTCAAGACGCTTCCTTGACAAACTGTATGCTCCAGAATCTTTACTTACCTAAATTCTAATGCCATGACTCAACATGAACATATGGCAATTTTGCAGCAAAACGTAAACAAACAAACAAAATATTGCAAATACTCTTGTACGTATGCATGTATGTATGTATGTAAGTACTTAACATTCACTTTCTGCATGATTCGTGCTGTGACACCAGAGCTAAAGCACCATCATTGCATGGTTGCCATAAATTAATCCTCGACAGTTGGTTGTTTCTATGGCAAGGCGAGTGATTTGTAGTTGTTTTAGTTGCAATTGTTGCATTGCTGCTGGTGTAGCATGATTGGATGCTAGTGATTTGTGCGATACAACTGCGATGGAAAACGCAAACGGCCAGCAATTAATTGAAAATTCAATAGGAAATTAACATACAACGGAATTGCTGCAAGAAGGCTCGTACGTGCACATGGAGAGTAGGACTATGTACATAAATACACGTACGTACATACTTATGCATGTGTGGGCATAGAGTGCATGTATGCATGCTTTTCCGAAAGTATTTGAAGGTATGTGCATACATATACGCATGCATGGATGCAAATGTGAAGTACTTGCAACATATTAGACACACATTGCTGCAACAAAAAGGCAACAAAATTTCGGTGGCATGCAACAATAATTCTGCCTGAATACAAATGTGTATGTGGGTATGTATTTGTATTAAAAATTTGCGGGTGCAGTTTGCACACAAATTTGCATTCATACATACATACCTAGTATATGTTTGGATATGGTGCATGTACAGGCTCTGGTCATTGAATTATGAGAGTAAAATAGAAAGTTTGAAGCAGCTGTGCAACGATGCGGATATAAACCCATGGCGTACCGCATACAAAATAGTCTTAAAGAATCTGGTGTGGTAACGAGCCCCATCAGTCGAATACCCAATCATACGCAACCGAGCGGCACTACCACTATTTCCCCAGAGACGGCGGGTCGAGAGAGTAGAAGCTGCGGAATTCGTAAACATCCAGCAAATCCCAGTCGTAGCTGCATCAGAGATAATGGAAGCGTGCAAAAAAATCGGCGATCGAAAAGCACCAGACCCGGATGGCATAACAATTGTAGCCCGTAAGGCAGCTATCCGCTTGCGTCCAGAAAATACTTCAACGAAGGTGTTTGTCTAAATCGTGAAAATTGCAACGACTTCCGTTGTTACTAAAAGGTAAAGGAACAGTTGACGATCCGTCCTCATAGAGGCCGATTTGCCTACTGGATACAGAGGCGGTTATGATAACGCAAAAAAGTAGAGGATATGAGATTCAGAGTGGGAGAGCAAACAATACGTTCTCAATCCGCACTGAAATACCAAGGAGTTATGATCGACTGCCGACTAAATTTTAAGGCCTATATTGACTACGCAGTAGAGAAAACGGCGAGCATCCGTGGCCAACGTCAACTATGCGAAAATTACTGGCGAAAGTAGCTACTTCAGTCCTTCTGCATGCAGCCCCAGTCAGAGCAAATGCGGCGAAACTGAAGGGAAACAATCGAAGTGCCGAAATAAATAAAAAAGCGATAAGAGAAGAGGAAAGGCTTGTTTCACTAACAAGGTGGCAAGATCGATGGAACACCTCCAGTAAAGAGCGTTTTCTGATTCTATCTCCTTTTTATACATCACCTTTGCTATTGATCAACTTGAAGTCTTTTTATAGTAGAAGATCGACTCATGCTCTCTCGTTTGTTTTCAATAATATTAATTGATTGCCTGCCTACATCTGCTTCAAAGTATTTATTTTTTTACACCTCCCAGAATTTTTCGTAACGCTCTTCCTTTCTATTTAAATAAGTTCAGCACAAATTATGCGCGTAGTGCGCCTATCATCGTGATTTTAATGAGATCTCCAATAGTAACTTCTTGGATTTCTCAGAATCTAAGAAAGAATTTTATGCGCTATTGAACTCTTTCTCTCAATTTAGTAAGATGTAAGTATATAATTTAGATAGTGAGATTGAGACATCTGCGGGCATTAGTATGACGAGTGTAGTAAAAACGGTGTGTTCGCGTTTGATTCACCATAATTAAAAAAAATACCTGGACAAGTGTTTTGAAAATTAGTTCAAATAAGCAAAGTATAAAAAGTGTATTGATAACACTGCACAACAGCACTTCTGATGATTGGGTTATGATACATGTTTTTAGTCCAATTTTTAATGACAATTTCAAATCTGTTACTTAAATTCCTGTATCAGCTCTATATGACTCTATATGACACATTTGACTTTTTGTAATAAAACACTATAGATTTAAAGATTAGTTTATTTTATTGCCTTCTTAAGTTTAAAAAAATTTTCTTTTATGTGATTTCCTTGCTGAAGTTGAAGACATAGAACTGTTGTTAATGCTCCAACAATAGTCGGCCATCATGTGTGTGTTCCAGTAACCTTGATAGCGTTCCTCCATCGTACGAAGGTCCTGGTGGAATCGCTCGCCCTGTTCTTCGCTGAGATCCCCAAGATTGGCTGGAAAATAGTCCAGATGGTTGTGAAGAAAGTGTAACTTAATGCTCATATTACATCCAACCCTTTGGAAGTGACCCATTAGTTGTTCGACGTGCTGAGAATAGTCAGAACTTTTCTTATTTCCTAAGAAATTTTGAACAAGCCGAACAAACACATTCCATGCCATTTTCTCAATCACTGTCATAGCGTCTATGAAATTTGAGTATTTTATTAACGACCTTATCTGTGACCCGTCAAAAATATCCGCTTTTATCTTTTCGGCACTCAATTTTGGAAACTTTTTAGACAGAAAAAGAAAACAATTTCCATTTTTGTCAAGAGCTTTAACAAATTGTTTTAAAGACCCCAGTTTTATATGTAACGGAGGTAAAACTATACGATCCCTTGATACTAAAGGTGGGTTTATCACGTTCTGATGTTCTGGTACTAACGCTTCCCGAGCAGGCCAATCTTTTTTAATCCAATGTTGATTTTTAGCTCTACTCATCCCATAAGCAAAGAAAACAGGGAAACTTTGTGTAACCACCTTGTTGGCTAAAAGAAAGTTTACCATTTTTAAATCGACACATATGACCCAATTTTGTTGCGCATATTTAATTTTGTCTTTCACTTTAGTAGAATGTGCAATAGGCAATGAGCCCAATTTGTTCCCATTGTGTAAGAGAACACATTTTAAACTCCGTTTTGATGAATCTATAAATAAGCGCCACTCACTAGAAACGTAATTTTGTATTCCCAGTGCAGCCATTAAACCAGGTATATTTTTACAAAATACAAAGTCATCTTCTTCAGCAAAATATTCAAGGAAAGTTTGTTCTCTTCTGTGATAGTAAGAAATTTTGATTTCTTTTGTGACTAAGTTTCTTTCTTTTAATCTAGACGCCAAAATTTCTTAACCAGTCTTTGACAGTCCCAGATCTCTAATGCGGTCGTTTAAATCATCTTGGTTAAATGGTTTTGGTGTTTCCAGGTCACAATCAAAGTCACTATCGCTGTTGTCTGTTTTTGCCTCAAAATTTAAAGGTTCTTCCTGTGAAGCACCAGGTTGAGGGTCAGATGACATCGTAGGGCTCAAAACACGTCTATGTGCCGATCGTATGGAAGGATATTCCCATTTGCCACGATTTTTTCGGTTAATGCCAGTTATTTTTACCATACAAAAATAACAGTCGTCGTGGTGGTTCACAGGTTCAATCCAGATCATAGCAGTTTCGTATCTAAATTTATTCGTTTTCTTATTCGTAAACAAACGTAGAAGCTCAACGCACGTTTTGTAATTTTTGTACGCCTCATTTACGAACGATGTCACATTCAAACGATTTTCTTGAAACATATACTCTCCGCAAATAAAACAAAAACTATTCCGGTCATTTATACAAACTCGTCTTGACGATGCCATAAAAAATAATATTAAGAAAACTTAATATAATATTTGTTTAAATATTCGTCAATTAACACTGAGATATAGTGATTTTTTTGTGATAGCTATAACTCGTAAACAAGAGCTGTTACAAAAAAATGAAGGTATATTTAGAATCAGCGTTGTCAAATTAGTAAACATCAAGTATCAAAAGTCATTCATCAGACAAAAAGTGCAATTTTGTTTTTTTGTGTAATCATTGAGAATATTATGAAAAACAAAAAACAAAATTTGCTTTCTCAAACACCGAAGTTCATTCGTGTTCAGAAATATAAATTGCAACCCTCGCTCAAAGTGACTGATTAGTATACAAGAAAGTAACATTTACTTTGCGGAGAAAAAAATATGCTCTGCCAATAGGTGTGATAAGTGAGTGTCAAATCTTTCGCTTAGGTAGAGTAGGAGGCGCCGAGATTAGCTGGAGTAATACCTGAACAAAAATTAATATTTTCAATGAAACCGCTTCTTTTGCAAGGTAGTTTCGTATTGAAAATGGGCGAAATTGGTCAATAACGACAACCAACCTGTCACATAACGGAAATTTTCAAAAAAGTTATAAATAAAGCAAAATTACTCACATTTAGTGCAAATGATAAACCTAAAAACGTAAATTCGACGCAAGTAAAATTTTGATAAAGCATGCATCTTAAACCACCGGCCGCCGTAGTTGAATGGGTTGGTGCGTGACTACCATTCGGAATTCAAATAGATAACGTAGGCTCGAATCTCGTTGAAACACCAAAATTAAGAAAAACTTTTTTCTAATAGCGGTCGCCCCTCGACAGGTAATGGCAAACCTCCGAGTGTATTTCTGCCATGAAAAAGCTCCTCATAAAAATATCTGCCGTTCGGAGTCGGCTTGAAACTGTAGGTCCCTCCATTATTCAGGACGCACACCACCAATAGGAGGAGGGGCTTGGCCAAACACCTAACAGAAGTTTACACGCCAATAATTTATTTTAAGGATTATTTCGCAGCCTCTGTGGCCGCACATGCAAATATATAAAAATAAGTTTTTCTTTCTAACGCAACGAATTAAGTGTCTTATCAATTGTTAAAATTCAAGTTTTTCAACTTTTAGAATCGCACATAGGAGTATTTGTATGGAAAAGACGGTCATAAGTCGAAAAAAATATGTCTAATCTCATCACAGAATCTATCTTCTTGAAGGTAGATAATCGGTTTATCAAATAACAGACAGACGCCAAAATTTCCACAGCGTTTGGTGCCTGAGCATTGTTCATTGGAACCTAATCACTGTTTTAACCATACATCTTTGTTCTCATTAATCTTATATTTCCATAATGTGTAGTGGTGAACTGTGCTTTTGTTTTGTGAAGAGAACGAAAAAATTTTTTTTGGCATGGAAGGGCAAGGTATGTATCTATTTTGTGATAACAATATATGTCAGGATTTTTAAGTCCGGGTAATAAGTATTTCTTTTTTACTAAAATTTAGCAAACAATAGTGTTTTTAAATAGGTAAAATTGTTAGAGTGATCATAATATTTGGACCCTTGTCAACGGTAATAAAATTGTCCCCGCATGTCCACAATTTTTTTTTCTAAGTTCTAAAAGTATGCACTGCAAAAACAGGTTTGTTTCTTGGCAAAAATCACTTGTTCTCACTTTTATGACAATTTTTTTTTATGTCGCCTATAAAGACAGAAATAATGTCTTTGCCCAAGTTCCTAAAAGTGTCTTCACAGCCGACTGAATATAAATGCTCAAAACATAACCTAAAAACGTTGTTGTGTTGAAACGGGGCAACATTTGCTTACATTTTGTAACTTTTGGAAAAATTGCATTAAACTATTAATTAAAGAAGTAATTTAATAAAAAAAACGAACTTGATTTAAAATTAAGTTTTAAAAATCACTTTTTTCGTTTTCTCGAGGTTAGGTTTTTGTCGGTTGGCAGACCTGATTTTCATTGAAATATAAATGGAGACATTTATTCTTAAAAGACATTATCAAAACGTCTACTTTATTAAAATAAGACAATTTGAAGACATGTGTTTTGCAAAGTGTCATGCCATTTTACCAATTGGACAGCTATCAGAAGAGGGAGCTGAGGCCAGAAATAAACACTTCTGAAAATACCGCCTGGATTTTTCCTGAACATTTTCTAGAGTAGAGTGCAACAGAGATATTCTGAACAGGTTGTTACTAACATCTGACCCATTCTTGAGCTGCAGTAGCAAAAAGAAAAATAAAAGAAAAGAAAAGCTGTTTTCTGAAGAGGCAAAGAAACTCCTGATTCCGGGTACACCGACAGTGGGCGAAGATTAAGTCACAGCTTATTCAAGTACTAGAAAAAAAAATCATAAACCATTAATTATATGCCGTTAATCAATAACTTACAAAGTAAGTGTGAAATAGATATATTGTTTATTTAAATGATCGTTTTTATTTAATTTTGTTTTATTATTGTGAAATATATTGCCATTATGATTCATAAACGTGTTTTATTAATAAATGTATTTGAAAAAAGCACTTAATAATTTTGACCGGTTTTTGGACTAAAATACGCCTATGTGCATCGGCCGTTATTCAGTGACCAGATGCTGTACATTGTTACTGGGCACGCTTGCAAATTTTCTATTCTCTTTTTTTTACTATTGCACTGTGCAATAAATCGATGAATACTACGATTGTATGCAAAACTAGAATGAAATGAAAATTCACAAATGATTTGCCGGAAAATGTCAAATAAATCTTTTTTCGCAATTCCGTTTTTTCTGTCTGCTATAAATTGAAATTGAGGTTTTGAATCATAAGTAAATGCTATATTTGCTTTTTGTTGGCATTATCTAGTATTTTGTGTGGCTTGTAAAATATTTGTTGCTAATGCACATGCAAATGAACTGGCAATACAGAAAAATGCATACTCACATACACATGTAACTGCATATGGTATTGTTTCCAGGCAGTGAGCTTCGTACTATGGTATATGTACGCGTACATTTAGCTGAAGGCTTCCAAACGTATAAGTAGATTCACGTACAGAGTGTTTTAAAAATTCTTTTAGAAATTTATTTAAATTTTTTATTTTTTTGTAGCTTACACACTGTGACACGATTAAACCAAAAAAAAGAAAAAAAAAACCATGTTTTGAACAATTTTCTTTTTATTTGCCATAATGATGGCTCATTTTTAAACACTAAAAAACGCTTCTAAAAAATCTTTATTAAAACTTGTCACTTGTCACTTTTCATTTTCATAATTCTCTTTTTATTTGCCAGAATGATGGCAGCAATAAGTTCTTCCAAAAATTTTTTATTAACACTTGTCATATTTCCGCTTACTCTTACCTCGACAACGGTCAGTAAAAGAAGTAGAAAACCCACAAAAGGTGATATACACTAGCAACAAATCCTAGGTAAATGAAAATTTTCGTTTTCTGATCCCATCAATATTTCACGCATCACGTTTGCTTTTGATCAACTTGAAGTCTTTCGAAAGTAGAAGATCGACTCGTTCGTTTTCAATGCTATTAAAGATGACATTGATTGCCCACATCTGCTTCAAAGTATTTAACAAATCCCAAGTAAGCACTTGGGCACAAATCCTAAGTAATTTAAAAATTTTTAATGCTGTTAAAGGTGATTTAAAAATTTTCAATTTAACTTAGAATTTGTGCCCGCACTTCGCCATACACGAGTAATTTTCTCCGAACTGCAACAAATCACTGGGAATTGTGCCCTGTTTATGGCCAGCTTAATATTCGTAAGTTCCTTACACTTATTGCTCGATATACCATAATAAGCCCGTCACAATGGGTCCATAATACTCTAAGTAGACGGGCAATCCGCAAGAGAAAGTCAGCAATATGCAAACTCATTTGAATTGACTGCCTAGTAACCAGCACCCATCATCAACCGAATTTAAGCTTCATCTACCGACTGATAACCAAACGACGTGTAACGCCCTGTTCACCTATTATTATACTTATTCTTACTTGTACCTACTTATTCTGATCCAAGTTTATTCACTCTGCAGTTATTATCTCAAATTAATCAACTACGGCAACATGATCGTTTCAGTCCAATTGATGCTTTTCAGTACTCCTTTTGCCAACTCGTCAGCGAATTTATTGCCTTCGTCCCGTGTCATAGCACTCCTTAACCAGCTTGGTCCTTTTCATTCGATTGGAATTCTCCCATCAAACATTTACCGAAATTTACTCAAGTCAACAATAACCCAGTATTCAGGATGATGTAAATTCATAGATTCATGTTTGTACGCGAAAACCTGTGCTTATGTCCGTTTTTAGTGCGGCTTATAGGTCATTGGCATGAATCCGCAAAAACGATGAATATCTAATTTCTTATTTCGAAAAGTGTGTGAACATATCCGAGGATTTATATCCATTGATTTATAGTGTTAAAGAAAGTTTGTTTTTTTGACAAACAAATTGTGCAGCCTTGTATGCCAACAGCGAGACACCAAAGTAGTCGAAAATAATGCTACAGGTTGTCGTACCTCAGCTGCTCTCGTGTGCTGCTATGCCCGAAATAATTACTAGTTACTAATTACATTTGTAATATTTCACTGAAAAAAAAAACACCCTTTGCGTATTAAATTCACATATGCGAGTTCCAATGAACTCAGTGCCTACATACATACATAACACATAATACAGAAAATAATTTCATTGCATTTATGTTTTGTAATCGAAAACACTACGAAATTGAATATTTTAATACACAATTACAGAAATTGTGGTGGGAAAGTGGTAGGACATCCCGCGGCACCTCTACAATTGCTAATCGAAAATCTGTCGTTCCCATTAAAGAGCTTTTATCAGGCTCTAAGCAAGTACGCGCTTTAATGGACCCATTCGGACAAATAAATTTTTAACTTAATTTAAGCAACCAAATTTGTAGAATTCAACTTATTTTGAAATTTAATACTTAAAAACTGACATTCAGAGAAAACGGCGCACAGTGGTGCCACAGCGGCCAAAAATACAAGGAGTCATTCTAGAACTTTGAAAATTTGCAGAAATCACTTTTAAGACATTTTAAACTTCTAGTTAAAAAATCAAAAAAATCCGCCCACTTTTACGCCTACCTCCCACACAACCTTAACAATAAAGTAGCCATAACTTCCATAAAATTAAAAAAAAATAACAAAATTTTGTATACTTGTATTTTGTGTAATTCCTAATATTGGGTAATAATTTTGTAAAAATCTGCCCCCTCTTACGACCACCTCCCATACAATACTAACTTAAAAAATGCTCTAACTGGCATACAATTTTAGGTCAAACTTTAAAATTTGGTACATTTACGTTTTAAAAAGTGTTCAATATTTGGTGTGAGTTTCAAATTGTTCCTACTATTTTTACGCCTACTTTTCATAGTACTGCAATAAAATTTTTTTTTTTTTCAATCTTTTAATAAATTTTTTACATCATCATGGTATTCCAATTTCTTTAACTGCAATTTTGTTCGAAATGAATTACAATAATATATGGATCAGATGATATTTGAAGATGATGCATCACATCTTCATTCGTAGAAATGCGGGAACTTTTACGCGAATGAAATTGCCGACAGTTTCTGTAATTCTTATTCATGGCTGCTTGAGCTTCTTCAGATAACATTCCTGTAAAACAAAATATTAATAGTTGTGATTAAATATAAACATTTATCAAACAATAATATAGCAAGAAAACATACCTATTGGCAATATAGCCTCAGATACAATTTTACTGCCATGAATCAAAACTTTATGTACAGTAATGGGCATATAATACCACGCATAAAGTTCTACACATAATTTTGCAGTGTCCATGCAATAGACGTGGAACTTGTTGGTATCTATAGGTTTCCTACTATTTATGGTATTTAAAATAATTTTAAATCGGTGAATTAAATTTTTATTAACACCAGTTATGTCAGCCGTTGTTTCTGGATTTTCAAAAAATCTTCGAGAAACATTTCCATCATTGGTTGTACCCATACCCTGCTTAACAATATCAACTTTTAATCCCAGTACTGATCTAAAATTTCTTTGAATTTCTTTTTTAGTTTCTTCCTTCTGTTCTTTTGTATGTTCATTTGTCCTCCATGCTGCAAAATTTTTATTATATGCGATGTGCAAAATACACTCCATAAATTTAATTCTCGCATGAAGCGGAGAAATTCCAAATTTCAAAGATTCAGCTGAATTTTCTCTTAAAATCACATCATTTAAATCGTTCATTTCAGTGGGCTTTGCTCCACATGTAAAACAAACTGCCATAGAGGAACTTTTACTAACAGTTGTAGCAACTTTGCCATCTATCATCGTCATCGCTAAACTATGTGATATTGTAAATTTTCTATTAAACACCTCAATTTCAGAATTTTTCAAATTTTGAATTTCATTATTCATTCTATTTACTTCGCTATTTATAACATTTGCGGTTTCTTTTACAAATTCAAATTTGATAGGCCTGCAAAGTCTAGTTGAAGATGGATCTGAATTACTCCAACACGTATATAAATTATTTTGACAATCAATTAATGTCAATGGCACAAGAGACGTTAAAAACATATTTTTATCTGATAAATTTTCATCAGAGAATCGTTGATGGTATTCGCTGTGCCCAGATGACCCATCACAGCCCCATTTGCTTAATAAACGCAACTGATGTGGAAACTCTTCAACCTCACATTGCGATTTAGATTTAAAAATTCTTGAAACTGTGTGATCAAGTAATTGTTGTAATCCAACACTACTACAATTTTCCTCAACCGTAATATTAGCAGGATAACATTGCTTTTTAACTGCCAAAATTTGTTTATAATTTGGAAAAATATCACAACCGATTTCTTTGGCTGAGCTTCTTAAAATTTCATACTGGTGCTTTGATAATGCAGCATCGATTATGAGGCTAAGTGCTTTTTCAGGTGTAAACGATTTAAAATTTTCTTCTTTATTATATCTTTTAGCTGCAGACACTATCAGCTCTTCAGAATAATTTTCACAAATTTGTTTTATTTTAGTCCTCTTAGTTCTCTCATGACTTTCTTCAAATCAAATACAAGGTCTTCCACGTTTGGCTGAAAGCGAAGTACTTGGCTTTTAATATTCAAAACGTTTTTATTTATCGTATAAAGCCGTGAAAGCCATTGTTTATTATCAATTAAAAACCTGGATTTAATGCGCGCACTTTTGTTCCACTTTAATTTAAATTTTGGATAGAAATATTTTATTAAAAATTTGCGAAAATTAATTATATTTGTCTCAGACAAATTATAATTTTCTGATATGACACCAACAACAACGTCAATATCTTTATCCCTATCGAACAATAGTTCAACAATCGCATTATAACGAATATTAGATTTATCCATAACTTTAATAAATTTCTAAACACTTTATATTAAACTTGTATTAACTGTCACTGTCACAAAGATAATAACGCAAGCATATTTATATTTTAATCCATAACGGACAATTGACGTT
This sequence comes from Anastrepha fraterculus, assembly GCA_037575425.1. Classification (NCBI taxonomy): domain Eukaryota; kingdom Metazoa; phylum Arthropoda; class Insecta; order Diptera; family Tephritidae; genus Anastrepha; species Anastrepha fraterculus. Next base: position 155,010 of record JAYXIM010012293.1, on the reverse strand, counting down.
TCACCGCCTACTCATTTAGAAACATATGCATAGCGCGCAGAGTGAATTTTGCGCATGGTTGTTTGTGGTTTTTGTTGTGTATAAATCGCTGTGCTAAGCTGTGCTATGTCTTGTTTCCTTTAACTTTTAGCTGAATTTTCAAGCTTTAATTTGATATAAGTCTTAATGCGGTGCTCAGCGGTGCAATATATTTTCTAGTCCTTTGAAAATGATAAATGTTCATTTTTTTGGGCTGTATATATGCTACATGCAACTTTTTTCCATTTTTTAGGAATTTATTTTTTTTTTGTAATTTTTAATAAAGAAAAATGGTTCTTACGAATTGCATTTTTAGAAATGTTGTGTGATGTTTCATATGTAAATAACAAGCATTCAAATATAGCACTTTGAACTCCCATATTTCAAGTATGTTGTCATACCTTAACTTTGACATACTGTGTACAGAAAAATAATAAAGATTATGGTCTAAAATTTTAAAACAACAATTCTTAATTAGTTGTTAATAAATTTTGAAAATTTCATGCAAATCGAACGATGTGAAAAAAATTGATTTATGGCCGCAGTCTACATGAAAAGTTCCCACTGTGCGGCGTGAGGCTATTAAATAACGAGACCTAAACTGCTATAGAAAAAGTAGGTATGTATGTATGTATACGACAAACGCCGGGAAGTATCAGCGGTTAGTCTTTTCTTTGAAATTTAATCCTTCTCCCACTTCTGTAAGCCAATCGGTATACCTTTGTTCGCATTCTAGTTCTTGGATGGAAAAAGTTGATGTGTTCCTAAATTCAATTTTACAACTGACACTGAGACAAATACGTACATAGAAAACGAGTCGAATTGTGAAGCGGCTTGACTTGTTTTGTCTACCAAAAAGTTTTTAGCCCAAGTGCAGCATCTCACTTTTAAACCAATTCTCCTTATTCGACCAGATTTTATAACAAGTAACCTCTATCGCTTCTTAAGAGAAGATTTTGTTAACACCGTGAAAAAGGAAAGGCATGTGTTCTGAAGGAGCTGACAGAAGAACCTTTCCAGCATTATTTCAAATAATCGAATACTCTATACTGAAGTGATAATAAGTAAATTTGTATTAAATCATATTAAAATATTTTGCATGTGTAATCCTGGTTATTTAATAACCACAAGAGAGCAAAAATGTGGCAGACATAGCCAAGAGCGTGTGCGTAATAAAATATAGTCTCCTTTTCAGCTAGAAACGTGCACCTGCAAGAAAATCTCCAACTAAACAAATTGAAAGAAGAGTGAGATTATTATTCCAGCTTTTATTCACTTGAAGATCATTTGATATATTACACGCAGTCGTTAATAATTCACCCAAAGGTCTACAGTACCAAAAATGTATTTGCCCATTTTATGAAAATAATTCACTCCCAACAAGATATGGGACATATTACCTTTTTTCAGATTGGCTTCAAAAAAATATTAGGGTTATTTTACCATTTTTTCTCAGACGGAATTCAAAAAAATATTTATTTATAACCTAAATAAGACTTGTGAGACTGGATATTCGACTTTGTATGGAAATGTCCTCTACAAAGCAGCAAAGTTCATGCTAGTATATAAAATAAAATGAATTTGTGAGTTGGTCAATAAAATCGTATCATAAATTAGCCAATAGCTACATACCTATATGTAGCACTTTTAAGTATTCTGCAGATATTTGAGGCATACCTTCAGTTTCTAAAAAACAATTTGTAATTAAAAATACACTATGCGCCCCTCCCCATTTGTATTTTATTCATCTTTGCTTCAAGTTCTTTTTTCGTTTATTTAATGGACGATACGAGTTGTCAGTTGAAGGCAGGGAAAAGACTTTAAAATATTACTTCATCTTTTCAATCATCGAATCACCTGCTAAAGTGTCGTAGCCGTATGCCGTTCAGAGTCGTCTGAGGTTCTTCCATTTGCGGAAACACATCAAGACGAACAACACTAAATGGAGGAGGAGCTCGACTAAACATCCGAAAAAGGGGCAAATGCGGCAATTTATATATTTATGTACAATATTGCCAAGTGACCTATTTGGCCAAACTAAACTCCATTACGCACACGTTAAATGCTTGTGCCTTATATATCAACAGTTCAAATGAAACTCGTAGGCCCTATTCTCACTTCTACGGCATGAAAATTCACAACGGCTGGATGCATGTTTTTATCTAATATGGGCTGCATCTTGACATGTAATTGCAATAATGGCTTAAATAGTTGTGAACAAAATGTGGACTTAGCAGACGCATAGTTTCAAAAATATTTAATAAAAAACATTGGTTCATTTATGATATGGCCCCAGACAATAATTTTTGTAGTAGCAGTAGAGATGAGAAAAAGTATATAGAGTCAGACACTAATCGGTATTATTCTGGAACCTCTGAGTTGACTGTCGACCTGATCAATTACATAGGTCCTAAGTCAAGTCTGGAGTTAACTGGAATAGTTAATGGAACTTCAATGCAGCCAAGTGGGAAGGATTGCCCGTATCTCGGAGCAAACGTCGATCCACTGAGGAGGGTTCACTAACTCCTCTCCACGCGATAAGTCAAAGGCCAAATAATCCAAATACTCCAAATACATATTCGCGTTGTTTTAATCAACTTTTGTTAATATAATTTCATAATTTTAATTCAAACTACTCTTTGTTTCCTCGTTTAATTTAACCACTTCAAAATTGTTGTTGATTAGTTTGCGATAACCTACCAAACAGCTGATTTTGTTTCATCGATTATCGTTATGAAATGGGTTACCGAATAGCAAAATCGTTAAATCTGTGGTTAAGGAAATAAAACAACGCGTTCAAATGTGTTAGTGAATGGCAGTACAGAGCTACCATTTCGTCGGAAAAATGTATTGGATTCGACAGGAGAAAGAGATATGAAATAGTAGTGGCATTGGGTAAATTGTAATTTTTCTGGTTTCTCAATAGCACTAAGTGGATTATGATCTAAGTGGAATGATATAAGAGGAAATTTTCAAGGTGGTAATCACTGTTACTGAAAATCATTCGACATGAAAACCTCTTGAGCTTCAGAAGTCAAAAAATTCTGAAACAAAGTAAGCTATGTAATGAAATAATAAAATTTATAATGAGATATAAAGTAAACATGCCATATGTATACTTGACGCTTCTTATCCAACAACTTTTATTTATTAGGTTGACCTACAAATGGGGCGACCTACAGTTTTATGCCGACTCTGAAAAATGGGAGGTTTTATGAAAAATTTTTTCATGGAAAAGATACTTACGCTTACTTTTTATTAGCAAGTGACCGATATTCATTACCTCACAACTCCAAATTCTTTCATGTGCGCGTCGAGTATCACACACCGAATCTGCTTCCAGCAAATATAAGTCAATTTTTCTTTTAAAAATTTTCTTCCTTTTAGAACAGCTCTTCCAAGAATTAGTTTACCACCAATCCACTCTCAATTTCTCTCCCAATTTCGCCCTTCCTCTCTTGCCATGTACAACACATATTTAACCCGCCAATGGCTTGTTCTAAGTGCCGGTTTTGAAACTCACGTTTCCTTAATATTTTTGTCCGAAATCTTGTAAGCATGATTCGCCCAAAAAAGGGAAGCCTTTGAAATATCTTAGCCACCCGTCTCTTCGTGCAATGCATTTAGAGTCTAGCAGATTTAGCGGATTATTAAGTTGTTAAGTTGCAGCGCTGCTGGGCTAAGTCATCCATTGTTTGATGCATTTATAATCGATACAACTAAAAATGAACAAAAAAAAAAAGTGCATGAAACACCCAAAACAATGTTGAGACAAAGGAAGCAATGCTTCAAAAGGCAATCTACAAAATCCCAGCTTACGCGTTACTTCCAGCAGTAGCAGTGCAGCAGTGCCATCAGCAAGCCCTACTGTTGTAACAACAAGAGCAACAACTACACAAAACACTAACAACAACTTTATTTTGGCAAAATTTCATTTTATTGTCGATTATTCGCCGTTGAAGCACAACGACAATGTTGTTGTTATTGTAGTGGCGTTTTATGTTAAGGATCTGCACTGCTGATGCCGTGAAAGAACCCTTTTAAGTGATCATCCAAAATTAGATGCATAAAAGCAACTGCCTAAATAACAGCAACAAAATGCAAACGATTTGCAGATGAATACGCTGCTGTAACAATAACAGCAACAACAACATCAGCCGAATCCACAATGCAGTCATCGAACTAAAGGCAAAGATGTACATATCTCAAAATCGTAAAAGGTTGGTGCTTTTTACAACAACAACACCAACATGATTAATAAATCCACAATAACAGCCAAATCATTCAGCGGCGTATAATCAGCGGTTGTTGGTTGAAAAATGTTGAATGAATGTTTATGCAAATTAGCATTAATCGACGCTTCTGTTTGATGTTGCCAGGAAGCAGCCAGTGAGCGGCCGAGTGAATGTTATATTGTTGTTTTTATTTTTTTCTTTGGAGTGCAGATATTTCAGAAAGCGTCTCTATTATGTTATGCATCAATAACAAGGAATCTAATGTAAAAGTTGTATAGTTAAATTTAAGCAAAGTGAAAAGAAAATACATAGAGAGAAAATATAATAAGACATACATACATGCATACATATAACATATACCCTATGATCAAAAAGTACCGGGAAGGTTTAATTTAAACGAATCGCGCACGTGGGGGCCGGTCCATATTATTTTCTTATGTTGGTAGGACTGTAAGACACACATCTGCCACTCTCTAGCGCCATCGGCTCATTAGTGTCTGCTTGGCCGGCCGGAAATGTGGGCAAACAATTCTTGGGTTTTGCATGATGATAACGCCCTATCGCATCGAGCCCAAATTGTGCTCGATTATTTAAGCAACCACCAAGTAAATACCATCATACAAGCACCGTATTCACCTGTTATGGGCCCGTACGACTTCTTTTTGTTTCCCAAGTTGAAGTTACCACTTCGTGGAAGGAGATTTCAGTCGATAGAGGAGATCAAAGAGAATGCGACGAAGGAGCTGAAGGCCATCCCTTCGTCGGCCTACCAGGGGTGCATGCAGGACTACGTTAAACGTTGGCACATGTGTGTTGCTTCAGACGGGAACATATTTTGAAGAAGATAAAATAAATTTGCCTGAAATTTAACTCTGTTTTGTTTTATTTAAACATTCCCGGTACTTTCTGGTCGTAGTAGATATTGCTACTTGATGTCGGATAGATTCTAGATTGCGACATGTTTGAGAGTACTTTTGGTTGTGGCGTAACAATTGAATAAACAGGAAAGAGAACAGCTTTGTAGAGGAATTTCGCTCGTGAATAGCAATAAAAAATAAAAACAATACTACAATAAAACAATAACTACAAATAAGTTGTTACAAATTATCAGGTTTTTGTGTTCACGTATCCAAAAAACTTGCGAAGTAGGGGAAAAGAGAGAGCAAAATAACATTTGAATTTGTGGGGAAGTTGCAAGTTTTTAGTAGATACATTTTTATTTCTGCGTGCCAAGCTCGCCGGTAAAGAACCTTTAATCTCTTTTCAGTTCCTCGACAAGAGGGACTTGCATAATTCAATTTCTTCACAACAGCGTATAAAACAAATGATGGAATGGACATCCACCACTACATGCAAATTAATGGTGATAGAAATTCACGCAAGTACCCATCATCATGCCGATGCAACGATATCAAAGTTTTCGTTCGACTACGCTTAGGGCATACCATAGCCACACATTCGTATAGGCTATCTGGTATCAGCCCCCCATCATGTCAGTATCGTCCTGCGTCAACACTTTCCATCACACACCTGCTCAACGAATGTCCACAGTTCACGTCAATCAGAAGCAACATATTCAACTGCGACAACGCCATTGATCTCTCAAAAACCACTACACCCGAAAACATTGAGAAAATTGCCAAATATCTAACCCTAACGGATCTTCGTAAAGCTATTTAACTCCCTGTTTAACGTATTGTTAGCAATTTAACTGCTATCTCAACTCAGTAATTTCCTATACATTTTATATAATGTTTCATATTCTCACATACTTTTTTTCATACCAGTGAGCCGAAGGCCCTGGCAGCCAGTGCTCCTTTTTTTGCTGTGCAATAACAATTGTATTGTTGTTTCTCATTTTGTAAATAAATAAATAAAATTTTTATTTATATGTAAGAATTTGCAAGTGAAAAAAAAGCTGATCGCAAAGTAAAAATAAACACGAAAAAAAAATATTTGCAAATTAAGTCAAAGTTCTAAAATTAAATAAAAATGGTGATTAAAATGTAGAATGTAAGTAAATATATTTTAGATAAAAGTTATAAAGTTTATTTGAAATCATATATTAAATAGGAATCGGCCCATTATATAGAGCTATGTTCCTCTGAACCACAGCCACAGCCAAGTGCCTTTTGAGTTTTATGCTCGTACTACTTGGTTATTAACCAATTTGGCAATATATAATTTATACATACAATTTATCAGACTACCCAGTAATTTGAGGAGAAAATGGAAAAAACTGAATTTCGTGTGCTTATTAAGCCGATTCACCCTTAGAAACCGACTGTTTCGACTGTTGTTTGGTCTCTGGTGTGTGGTGATGGATCCATGTTTCGTCCACGGTTACAAAACGGCGCAAAAACTCCTCCATATCGCGATTAATATCGTTTCCAGTGGGGAAACATATGAGCCTAACAATGCGACTGGTTTTCGAAGTCGATCAGAATAGGCAAATTTAAAGCTGGAGATTACAGCAGAAGCGGACTAGTGACGTTCACGACTATAGCCATCGGGGTAGACGCATCTGGGATTGTTCCCACGACATTTGGGGTCTACTCGGCCAAGGACTGTCACTTCAGCACCATTTAAAACAATTGATTTTTTATGCTGTTATGTTAGATTTATTGGAGGTGGAGGTACATGAGGTCGAAGTGCAATCATGGTCTTTTGTGCCCATGCTGTTATGTTTCGATGTATGTTAGGTTAGGTTACGGTGACTGCCACACGCCATAAAGGTGTAGAGGGGCCCCGGGGATATGAAAAATGGATATCTTCTTACCTCAGGTTTTAAGGGGACAGATACCTGTAAAATTTAAATGTTAATATAATCCTTTAAGAATATGTCAACAATTTTTTAGAACGTAAATTTAAGTATTTCCGTGGCGTTCGAGCGCTGGGAGAGGTATAGTTATGTATTCAAACTTTAGACGCGTTTTTCTCAAAACTATATTTTTCGAATTGGGGTACACGATAACTCGAAAAGTTATTGACCGATCTCCCTGAAATTTTGCACACATCTTTTTTATGATATTATCATACTTTCTATGTGAATTTACAATTTCGAAAATTTTTCGGAAAAATAATTTTTTCAAAGCAAAAATAGTAGGAAAATTCGTCCCAAATTTAATTTTTTTAAGCATTTTATCCCGCGAATTTTTATTTCTTTCCATTTATTTTTAATTCATATAGAAGTTATGACATTAATAAACAAAAATAATTGTTTTTTGTATTCAGGTCTCTGACGCCGATGCTAAAATGCCCGCCGATTGAGAGGCCCCGCTGCGATCTTCCTGTAAGAATTGAGTGTACATGCGCCTTATTAAATTATTAAAATAAAAAACAAAAATTTTATATAATATTATTTTAGTGTATAAATAAACTGTATGCCAATTTTGAAAAAATATATTGTCTTCATTTTAAATAATTTTAATGAAAATCAGGGAAAATATAGCCGTTTACAGGTATCTGTCCCCTTAACGAACTTCGTTTTGGCTGCAGTCCTTAATGCGCTCGCGTTTGCATACTCGTATACTTCGATTGGCATTGGTGGTAACTGATGCACAAATCGTAAGTGTTCGTCCACTCTTGCATGTTTGTGGAAGCATAATCAGTTGCTCGAAGTAAATGTGGATTTTGAGGAACTTATTATACTTCTGATTTGCTTTGCTTTCCTAATATTTAGACGTTTATTAAGACTTCGCGTCCTGAAGTGAATTCGACATTTAAAAAATAATCGTTTTACGCCTTCGCAAAGTTCCACTTCACAGATTTCGTTTATCAACCGCTGTTATTTTTTTTTGCAAAGCGTTATTTCTAACACATTAAGGTTGTGAAAGATAATCTCTAAAATCTTCACGTTACTCAAAAAATTTAATAACGGCTTGTTAATGAATCTCTTCGATACCTGAACTATCGAACTATCGTGGACGACTTTTACGATCTTTGATCTACAAAATTCAGATTTTTAAATAAATAACCCGAACTCCAAGGCTTCCTCTGACAGAACATCTCATTCTCTTGGGTTGGATGAGCTTAGCGTGTCGGTAATTTCCTACTCTATTTTGAACTCTCACGTATGGTTCGCACTAGATTAGGTGTCTGTCGTATTACTGACAACACGACGGGTACGGGAAGAGCTAGTGATTACGGTAGCTGACCATGACATAAGGTCGGAGCCATATATCAAATATCTAGGAGTACTCATTGACTCGAAAATGACCTTTAAGCATCATTTAGAGTCAGTCAGTGAAAAAGCCGTAAGAATAAATAACGCGTTGACTAGGCTAATGCGTAATATTGGCAGCCCTCGCGCAAGTATACGAAGACCCCTGTTAACAGTCACAAGCTCAGTGATTCTGTACGCAGCACCAATCTGGGCAAACACAAAGCCATCGTACCTCCAACACATACGAGCCACATACAGACTTGGCGCCCTGCGAGTAGCCAGTGCCTATCGCACTGTCTCAGATGACGCAATCCATGTGATAACGGGAATGGTGCCTATCGACCTTCTCGCGGTTGAGATGTATAGGTTGCATAATACCATTGGGCAGAAACCGTCGAACGTGGCTAAAAAAGAAGAAAGGCTGCGAACAATTGAAGAATGGCAGATACGATGGGAACAATCCGAGAAAGGTAGGTGGACCTTTGAACTGATTCCAAACATTGCGAGGTGGATTGAGCAAAAACACGGAGAAATTGATTTTTGTATCACACAGTTGCTGACTGGACACGGTTGCTTTAAAGCATACCTACACAGGTTCCATCTTGAGAACGACCCGTACTGCCCGCAGTGCCCCGAAGAACAAGAAACAGCGAGGCATATCTTGTTCCAATGCCCGCGGTTTATTAATGAGCGAAATATACTAGAGGGAGCGTTTGGCGAAAACATAAGTGAGACAAATCTTATCCCACATATGTGCGAAAGCGAAGAAAACTGGAAAATTACATGTGAAGTGGCCGCAAATATCATGAAGAACCTTCAATACGCGGAATATTCACGTAGGTCCATAGAAAGAGCTCCTTAAAACAATATACAGAACGGAATGACAATAACAGACGATTGAGTAGTAATATACTCACAACGGCCTCCTGACGTACTACTTAACGGTGAAGTTCCAGGAGGACATACCGTAGGACATGAGGGGGGTTTAGTTGGGTTAAAGTCCCACACTACGGCTTCGGCCACAGGCTTTTGATGCTTCCCCTCCTCCACAAAAAAAAAAAAAAAAAAAAAAAAAAAGGTGTCTGTACTACTTTCGTCGATGCAATCTATACTCAATGCAATACTAACGTCCACTAATTTCGATAGCGTGGGTGTATGTACATATGTACATACAATGGTTCACAGCTGATTTCATGCAGTTTCAATTTATGAATTTAAATTATTGCAGAATGAAAAATTGTCGCAATTTAAAAAAAAAAAATGTATGAAAATAATTAGTTAAATAATTTGCTAACATAATGAGTAGAGCAGAATTCGTGGAATTATAGTTCCACTCACACTACGGCATGAAATGTGGTGTCTTTGCTTACGGCTTATGTATTTCATGCAAGCACTTGTTTATGATGTGGCGGCTTGTCGCTTGGTTAACGGTATTTTGAACTACTAGTTTATGTAACTAGGGCACAGTTATTATTTATGCAATTTTTAGTATTTTTGTGATCGCCAAGTGGACAATATAAAAATATGTACTTACATATATAAAAAATGGGCCGATGTACTACGATTGAACAGCGAGAACTGGCCATCAAGCATTCTCGAAGCGGAAAGTCGCAGCGAAAAATTGCGGAAATTGTTTGCTTGTGTAGAGCTACAGTACAAAGTATCATTGAACGCTTCGTTCATGAAAATCGGGTACAAAATAAAGGCCGATGTGCCCCAAATAAAATTTTTGATGAGTGATGAGCGTTTAATTGTTCAAAAAATTAAAGAAAATCCAGCGCTATCGGCTCCAAAACTGCTAAACGAAATTCAGCAGGAAGTGGGTAAATCATGTTGCGTACATGTATGTACATACATATGTAGGTCTGCTATTCCCTTTGCTTGCAAACACTCGAGTTGCATGGTTTCTGAAATTTAGGCAAATGGAAGAAAAAAAAAGTATCTGTTTTATTAACTTGACATTTTATAGATTCGTATACAGCATACAGAGACACGTTTCGAAAATTGCTACTTTGTTATTCGCGATTTTGACAACTGAATGGCATCAGCGCTGAGGATTAACACCCAAAAGAAAAAGAAGTTACTTGTTTATAAATAATCAATTTTAATATTGAGATTTGAAGAATTGCAATTTAAATTAATCAAATTAATAAAAAATGTATGTATTTGGTTTTTGCAATTTGGCGGTTTGAATGTGAAAATTTCAATCGAAATGTAAAGAACCAATAACAAATAACCAGTAACAATAAAGTAACAACAAAAAAGACCAATTTGACATTCAAACCATCAAATCGCGGAAAAAAATAACGCATCAGCTCCACTAGTACTCGTAACTTCAACTCATATGAATCAGCCTTGAGCCTCACTTTTGTTCCCCTTACAACCAGTCAAATATTTTCGGTTAGAGTCCGTTTCATATCCGCAAAAATAGCAGAAGTTATAGATAACAATTTTCCAATAAGTATTTCTAATGGTTGTGCTTTCTGTTTTTAAGGCGTGTGGCGGGGAGATATGATGTGCAAAATAATACTCACGTATGTAAACACGCATAGCGCTAAACTCAACATCAACTGTGTGCGGTGACATCTAGCGGCTATTAGTAACATTTATGTTAGGTGTTGAAGCAAAAGTTCTTGACTTTGCTTTGGAAGCCACAATTATTATTCGGCAGATGTCGGCGGAAGCGTGTTGCTTAACCCATTGTTGTCATTGTGTGGTATACTACGCTTCTAAAAAGTATTCAACAGATTTTAGGCCCTTCAATGATTAAAAGCACGTAGAGCGGAGTTAGACCACCTCTGAACTTAAGGAAGTTTTAGAATTGTTTATTTAGGAGGACAAAATTAGCAAGGACATTTAATAATTAAACATACAAAAATATTTTCATAACAAAAAAACAAAAAAGAACTGGCGCTGAGGATGACTGCTCTTAAAAAGGGTATGAACGGTAAGTGAGACTATAGCTCTTTCTCGTATCTGGGATAAAAAAAAATGTATCTATATGAGTGTAGCTATCGGCAGAACCTGCAAATAAAAAAAAAACCATCTTATTTGTTAAATTTTAATACCAAAACAGACGCAACAATTTTTTACATCCAAAAAAATATCTTATTAAAATACCAAAATTTCGCAAAATAGAGAGTTCCGAAGTCATAGGTTTACTATAAAAATAAAAAGAAATTTAAAATTAGGAATACATAAAAAAAAAACGCATCGAACGAAATCAGTGCGTAAGTCCATGAAAGAAAGTGAATTTCTTAGAATGGAGCAGTTTTTCTATGTAGAAATGTTTAAGACTCAACGTCGAATCCATATTCCTTTTAGTAGCGTCGTCTTAAAAAGCGAAAAATTTTCATTCTAAATTTTACGAGAAGGCAATTTTTTGCCAGCGATGGTTATATGAATAAATTCAAAAATCACTTCGGAATACGTTTCCTCAAAGAGTGGGGTGAAAAACTGTCATCTAGTGCACAGTGCTGAGTCATTTAATTCTGTTGGGATGACAGATATTCACCTGTGGATTTGTGCTGATGGTTTTTCAGATTCCGGTGAAAATGAAAATGAAGATTTCTGTGCGTGTCTCTACTCATACAGGCGACGCTGCAAATAAGGTTCAACATGTTCAATATTAAATTGTCAAAATATTTGGTACTAAGGGTTTTCAAGAAATTTGTCGTGCAGAACAGCTTGGAAACTGTTAAAAAGCAGACAAGAATGAATTGATGCATGACTCCCATTCGTAACTGCACAGGTTCGAATCTCCGTGCATGAAGCCCCGCAATGATAAAAAAAGTTGTTTCTAATAGCGGTCGGCCCTCGGCAGGCAATGGCAAGCCTACGAGTATATTTCTGCCATGAAAGAGCTCATCATAAAAAAAATATCTGCCGTTTGGAAGCGGCATAAAACTATAGGTTCCCTCCATTTGTGGAAATTAGATCTAGACGCACACCACAAATAGGAGGAGGAGCCCAATAAAAAAAGTGTTTCTTAATTTTGGTGTTTCACCGTGATTCGAACCTACGTTCTCTCTGTGAATTCCGAATGGTAGTCACCGAGATTGAATCTTGCATTGATTACGATTTCCATAATACCCATGTTAACTTTACAATCGAGATTTCAATCCTGGGAACGTCCTCCATCATGTACCCAATGTAGCTGCCAGATCTTCCTTAACTAACTTATCCGTTTTTTCTGATGATGTCCACGCTGGCTTCCAGAATGGTTTCCAAACTGACGCGATATACACGGATTTTTCTAAAGCCTTTGATAAAATCTCCCATACGATTTTAGTAACTAAATTGGCTTGTCTCGGTTTTCATTCTACTTTCCTTGATTGGATTCGGTCCTATTTAATAAAGAGATGCTGCACTGTAGTTATCGATGGTGTTTCTTCGAAACACTACACTGCCACCTCTGGTGTACCTCAGGGTAGTATTTTAGGACCTTTGTTATTTGTTTTGTTTATTAATGATATATGTTCGTGTTTTTCCTTCGCTAATTTTCTTCTCTATGCTGATGATCTAAAAGTATACGCTGAAATAAGAAATTCTAGTGATTCAGCCGCCCTTCAGTTCGAGTTGAATAATTTATTTTCCTGGTGCCTTATAAATCGTCTATTTCTTAATATTGAAAAATGTCATAAAATTACTTTTTCTAAGCTTCAAAACCCCCTCAACACCTCTTATCATATCAATTATACATATCTTGGCTCGTCTGATGTGATAAAAGATCTAGGGGTTTTCTTTGATTCAAAGCTTAATTTTATCACGCACCTAAATTATGCCGTTTCCAATTCTCTTGCTATGCTCGCTTTTGTTAGACGGCACTCATCGCATTTCACTGATCCATATACTCTTAAGATTTTATACTCTGCGTTTGTGCGGTCCAAATTAGATTATGCCTCTTTTATTTGGAGGCCTTATCATGCAGTTCATATAAATCGAGTGGAGAGGGTTCAAAAAATTTTTGTGCGTTTCGCGCTACATTCACTCAATTTCTCAGACCCCAAACCATCATACGTCTCACGCTGTCGTTTGATTAGTCTCTGTCCATTAAGTGACAGAGGTACGTTTCAGTCAGTTTCTTTTATTTTCGATCTTGTTAATGGACTAATTGACTGCCCGATTCTTCTTGAAAGAATACAGTTTAATGTTCCTTGCAGGAACTTTCGTCGTGTCAAAATTTTTCATGTTGGCGTTAGGAGGACATTATATAGTTCCAAAGCACCTCTTGTTAGAACGCTGTCTGACATTAACTATCTCGCCTCCCTTTTGGACCTAGACTTTTCCAGAGCGAAACAGGTATTTAATACACAATTAAAAAATTTCTTCCTTTGTAAGAATTCTAAATAATTAATTACCTAATACATATATTCTGTTAATTTAGTTTAATAAGCTTTAATTTTGTCAACTACTTCTATATAAATACTCTTAGTTCTATGTAGTTAGTAAGAAACTTTGTATTTCTTGACTTACTAAAATGAATTAATCCTCTTTATAAGTTATAAGAAATTTTATCTTTTTCTTTTACTCATTACAATTGAAGCTAGTTAATTATAAGTTTAGTTTTACTTTGATTAATTAATTTAGCATTAATCTGTTTTCATAGTCTGTAAGAAATACTGTATTTTTAGACTATTAATTGAATTAAATAAATAAATAAATAAATAAAACGCATCCCAAATGCTATTTTTAGACATCAAGAACCATTGGTATACCAAAGGCTGGAACTTTATTTACATTGAGGGCTCTAAAGAAAATAGTTCATGGTATCATTCTTAGGCCTCGTCTCCTATTCCCACACAACTCGATATTTACCAACAAGACGATTGCCATAAAATTCGCTAGAAGAGGCGTAGTCATCCTCTTCTAAGTGAAAATATATAATCTGCATCTGGATCAGCCATCGCCGAGAGCAAACAGCAAAAAACCTTTAATTGATAACATCCGAAATAAATTGTCCCAGCAAAAGGCGAAAATTAAAAGTTATACGCGTCCTAGGTTACAGCGGAATTCTTGGCAACGAATACGCCGATAAAGCAGCAAAAAGTATCGGCAATACAAGTATGCCTACATTCTGCTTCGAATCTTTCGTTAAAACCGACATTCTCAGGATAATCGGTAGTATACTCGTATGTTACTCAACTGTAAAGGAGAAATGGATTACATACCAATATATGGAGGGGAATTGCAGCAGATAAAAATATTCACCCAACTCCGACTAGGACACACAAATATCACTCACCGACACTTAAAGAAACGCCTCCCCCAATTTGCAACTGTCCACTATCTATTATTCACATAGTAGACTACTGCACCAAGTACAACAAAAGCAGCAACAGCATATTTAAAGGCAGGAGACATTCAGATTTACTAGAAGAGATTTCTCTAGAAAATAAGTCAAATATTTATGATTTTTGATTTCTTTGAAAATTGGTTTTAGATTTCTCTAGAAAAAATGTTAAATATTTATGATTTTACATGTCAAATTGGACTATAATTTATGTATAATTTTACTTATTGATTTCCTACACAATTCAATTGTATTCTAATATTTTTTATAATTAAATGAAAAATCGGTTAGTACTTTAGACCTTTAGTCTCAGCTACTAGTGCCTTCCCTAATGTAATACAATTATTCATAATTATATTTCTAATAAATAAATAAATAGAATAAAAAATAAATAAGGAAGTTGACTCAATAAAGTAAATTTATCTCTATCGCCAAACAAAGTTCTTCAAAGCATGCCTTTTATCACCGAATTAATCGTACCACCTTTCTTAAGAACATTAAAAAAATAAATTTTACAAATATCAACTTTTTTCTCTTTCAGGACATATGCAACTGATTTTGTCAAAGAAAAGCTGATAGAACAAATTGCCAAACCTGCAACAAAAAGTAAACGCAAAGTCACTGTTGTGGGCAGCGGTCAAGTGGGCATAGCGACTGTAATTAGCATATTGGCGCAAAATGTCTCAAATGAAGTGTGTATAATAGATGCCAATGAAAAATTAGTAAATGCTGAGGCCAAAGACATACAACACGGCTCGCTGTTTTTAAGGGATGCCAAAGTAATTGCCAGTAAGGATTATGAAGGCTCAAAAGATTCGGCTGTGTGTATTGTGACAGCTGGCGCACGTCAAAAGGAGGGGCAAACTCGATTGGATTTACTGAAAACAAATGTCGATATTTTAAGTCAAATAGTACCGCAACTTGTCAAATATTCGCCCAAAACTGTGATAGTTATGATCACTAATCCATGCGATGTTTTGACTTATGCCGCTTGGAAGTTGTCTGGCCTGCCTGTGGAGCGTGTCTTTGCCACTGGTACTCACTTGGATACATCGCGATTTCGATACTTCATAGCGCAACGTTTAGGTGTCTCAGCCAGTTCCGTACAGGGTTATATAATAGGTGAACATGGCGACAGCTCGGTGCCGGTATGGAGCGGCGTTAGTGTGGGTGGTGTGCGATTCTCTGACCTTAACAAATGTATAGGCACTGATGGTGACACAGATGGATGGAATGAGATACACAAACAAGTTGTCAAAGCGGCCTACGAAGTGATTGCGGGCAAAGGTTACACTAACTGGGCCATTGGACTTACTGCCGCATCTGTTGCTTCAATGATTTTGGATAACAAAAACGAAGTTGCCACTGTTTCCACTCTAGCAAAAGTAAATCTAGGCGTTGATTCATTTAATAAGGTGACTGCAAAAGGATTTTTCATTTGATTTCTAGGATCATCAGTGCATCGAACAGGATGTATTCCTCTCTTTGCCGGTGGTTATTGGTGCGAATGGCATAACATCTTTTGTGAATCTACAGCTAAGCGAGATGGAACAAAAAAACTTATGCAAATCTGCTGAAATTTTGGATAAGGCTACAAAATCTATTAGTGAGAAGTCAGCGGAAAACAAGAAGAAGAAATGAAAAGAAAAATTTGTGTCAACTGTAAACGATATACAAAATCAATAGTGTTAGTTCCTACTTATTAGTCGTACTAATATGTTATTTTATGCTAATTTTATTTGAATACAAAAAATTATCAAATGTGTAAAGAAATCAAGTTGTTAAAAACCATTCGTATAGATTTTTATATTTATTAAGAGGTCGACGAAGGATGAATGAGTTCAACTTTTTTCAAAAGAATAATACATATTATACTTATATCGGCTTTGAACTTAAAATGATAATACAACACAGAAATAACTTCATGACATTTCTTTTTGGAATATGACATCCGGAATTATGCGCCCCGGGTACGATTACATAGTCCATTCGATCAGTCCAATTTGTAACTACTTTTTCCAATAAATCTAAGTGAGCCCAATCAGCAAAAAACCGGCGAAAACTATGATCATTTGGCTTCAACTCTTGCAAGAGCTGTATTCTAGAGAGCCGAAGGTAAAAGGCCAACAAGTTGAGAAGGACGACAAATCAACATTTCGGCCTCCTCTTCAACACTTCGCTTTATGAACTTCACGAACAGATCTAGTTTTTCCAAAGTAAATTTCCACAATTTGGCAGAGATTCGTATGACTTGACTTGACTGAACAGAAAGGTCAACACAGTTTGCTATTCTCAAGTCTCAAACCATAGTTATCGATATCGATAGTTCTCATTCAGCTAAAAAAAAACGATGCATATAAAGGTGTCGGCTTTTCTTGGCGCACTATGTACGGGTGAACAGGAATGCCTACCTTATGAAACCCGAAAAGAATGGATACGACCTACGAATACCAAAGACACTCTACAGATGGAGTTTGATGTGTTACCACGCTGACGCTGACACTGGACCTTAAAATTACCACTGGAGTAAAAATTAAAATTTTGGTAAGTACATCAAGTGCGAAAGTTTATTCCTCTCGCAAAATTAGAAGCTTTGGTTCCTGATATAATAAATTATTTGTAGCTTCCTTGCGCGCATGATGTTCTGGGTTTTGGAGTAACATCCAAAGGTTAATAAAGCCAACCCATTAATTCAAAATCGGAAAATTTTCTCATTCATGCTTCTGGTATAAGAGGGACGATATAATACAAGTCTATTAAATGAGGGCATAGATTGAGCGATGACAATATATTTAAAGGGAAATCTATGAGCTGGTTGGTCATTATAATAGTATTTTATCTAGCATTTATTTAGCAGAAGTATTTGTTTCATGAGGGGTAGCTCTAACTAAAGAGCCTAAAATTGTATAATATTCTTAAGGCAAAAGATAAAGCATTAAGTCACTCACTAACTATCGCGCTTTACAATGCTCTTCTTGACTATGGGTCATGTGAGTGGAAAGGCAAGTTCAGAAAAGCAATAGAAAGGAAATTACTTATTATAGACGATATTCCAAAACACGCCCCTAGATGTTGTTTCAAAGTAAAATATGTAAAACTTTAGATTATTTCCTGTTTCGAAACTTGTATTCAAAGCACGGCTCTTAATAATTACATGTGACAATTATTTCATTTAAATGAGCATCATGAGCCCGTCTACAGGTAAAATCCGCGAAACAGTCGATTCATGAATGTCTATTGTTGAGAACGTCGATATAGCGATGTTTAAGGTTTTTCAGCAACTCTATGCGCTACAGCAGCAATATTCTCAACAGAACGTCCAATTCTTGGTCTGCCACTTCTTTTTCTATCCTCTACAGAACCAGTTTCTTCGAATTTTTTCACCAACCTCTGAATTGTCGACTCATTCTGAGCGATTATTTCCCCCAAAAAAATCACGAATTTGGCGACATGTTGTTCTTAAAAATCGACAATTTCATAATAAATTTGAATAATTTCAACGCGTTGTTGTATCGTTTAAAATTGTATATCTTTATACTTGACAAATGCCAATGATGACATACAAAAGGTACCGTATACGAATTATTCACAATTGGCATCTGGGCGTCACTCTGAAAGACCGCATTTTTCAGCTAAAGGCGTGATCATGAGATCGGATATGAACTGAAGTTCTCTTGATTGGGCAATATACGCGAATTAATATTTTGCTCGCTAATTTGATTTTACCTTCAAGAGTCAAGGAGGAGATTTATGTTTTTCCCCCAAATGCGTAAAATTACTCACTTTCTCCGGGATAATTTAGAATTGGAGGATATCAATCATTAACTACTTCGAACGATTATTTTGTGAAAAGTATTGAATATTATTTTTACTGTGCAGCTCAATGAGCTTTACTGTATGCAAGCAATGCGTCAGATGTTTAAAGACGAATAGTAGTGCAAAACCGGCAAATGTAAACGTGACGACGATCGCGTGGTAAGAAAATACTAACAAAAAAGCGAAAGCGTAAAATATTTATAAGTATGTATGAGCAAGTGTAAATACATTTGTAGATACAAGAAATGGATGATGCAAGCATACAAATACACTTACATTGTAACATATTGCCTTCATTGCACACAAAAGATTCAACTTTACTTATATAAAAGCAAACAGATACAGGGCATTGTTTATAATTAGATGGGAATTTAAATGCAAGCGTACGAGTTTGATTTTAATATACTACCTATATGTAGAATGCTCTTTTTAGGTAGATTCTATATACCTACATTTGTAGTATATATATATGTGCATATATGTACATATATGCGTACATGTGCCTGCAATTAGGAAGTGAAAAAATGTAAACATTTTTAAATCAATATTGAACGGAGTGTCTGTGAATTTCAATGCACTTACTGCAAATAAAATTATAAATATTGGTGGTATTCACTTTGTGAAGCAGCAAAAAACATTTATTTAGAAAAATAACTTAGGAAATGCAAATAACATAGAGCAAAATAAAAGCAAAAATAAAATTAAAATAAAATAAAATAAAATAAAATAAAATAAAATGAAAGTGAAATGAAATGAAATGAAATGAAATAAAATAAAATAAAATTAAATTAAATTAAATAAAATTATTTGAAATGAAATAAAACGAAATGAAATAAAATAAGATAAAATAAAATAAAATAAAATAAAATGAAATAAAATAAAATAAAATAAAATAAATTAAAATGAATTGAAATGAAATGAAATAAAATAAAATAAAATAAATTAAAATGAAATAAAATAAAATAAAATAAAATAAAATAAAATAAAATTTAAAAAAATACAAAATAAAATCAAACGAAATAAATTGAAACAAAATAAAATAAAAAAGAATGAAGTAAAATGAAAAAGTTTGTATAAAATATACAACAAAACGAAATAAAATAAAAAAATATATAAGATGAAATAAAATAAAACCAAATAAAAAGAGTAAACCGCGAAAAAAACAGTTTATAAAAAAATAAAATGAAATGAATATTTTTTTAATAAAAATAAAATTTACATAAAAAAATTAAATATAGTGAAGCAAAATAAAATATAATAAAAAAAAAATTAATTTTAATAAAAAGGGGTTAAATAAACAAAAAATAACATAAAAAAAGAATGAAATAAATAAAAGAAAGAGTAAAATAAAATAAAGTGAAACAAAGTAAAGTATTATATAATAAAAATAAATAATAATAAAATAGGAGCAAATAAAAAGGAGCCACACAAAACAATATTATAAAAAAATTTAATCAAGTGATTTTTTTTAATAAAAATAAAATTTTCATAGAAAAATTAAATTAAAAAAGAGTAAAATAAAAAATAAATAAAATAGAAAGGAAATTAACATCAAAAAATAATATAAATACATACTGTATTTTGTATGTAATTGGCGCTTACACCCTTTATTGAGTGTTTTTGGCGAGCTTTTTGATGTTTTTCAATAAATGGAGGGACCTAAAATTTTAGGCTGTCGCCAAACGGCAGATAGTTTTTTATGAGGAGATTTTTCAGAGCAGAAATGCACTTGAGGATTTGTCATTGGCTGTCGAGGAGCTACCTCTACGGAAATTACGTTTTGCATTTTGCGACCTTTTGCAACCCTACGTGTAATGAGCTCTAAACATCTTACTAATGGTCCTCATTGGGACCTAATCATTTTCGTTTTCAAAATATAAAAGGCAACCCTTGTATTAGAAAAAACTTTTTCTGTGATTTGGTGTTTCATGCCCATGATTACGAGCCTGGGCACTACCGAATAAAAAAAAAACATTTTTTAAATTATGACACTCTTACAAAACTTTATTGTATTTTGTATTATTTTTTAATCAGTATAATTTAAGTAAATTTTATATTATTTTTTTTCATTTAACTTTATTTTATTTTATGTTAATTTTTATTTTTATTTTACTCTTTCTCGTTTTATTTAATTTTTTATTTTCTTTAATTTTATTTTATTTTATTTGGTTTCATTTTTTTTCATATATTATTATTTATTTATTTTTATTGTGTTTTATTTTATTTCATTTAACATTATTTTATGTGAATTATGTTGTTTTACTTTACTATTTATTTTATTTCATTTTATTTTGCTTCATTTTACATTATTTTGTTTAATTTTATTTCACCTTATTTTATTTGGTTTTATTTCAATTCATTTTTAATTACATCATTTTATAATTTATTTTACTATATGTATTTTATTTCACTTTATTTTTTTTTTGGCTTTATTATATTTTTACTATATTTTTTAGAATTTTAATTTTTTCTATTTGCTCTATTTTATTTTACTTTATTTTATTTTATTTGGTATAATTTTATATTATTTGGTTTTATTTTATTCTGATTTGTTTTCATTATTGTTTATTTTGTCTCACTTGGTTTTGTTTTTTTTTTTTTATTATATTTTTCACTTTATTTCATTTTGTTTAATTTTAATTATATCATTTATAACTTATTTTATTTCACTTCATTTTGTTTTATTTTTTTTGTCAATATTTTTTTTTATTGTATTCTTTTTTATTTGGCTTTATTTTATTTTGGTTAATTATATTTTTTGTTTTTTTATTTTTTTTTTTGTACGTTTTGATTTTGTTCCACAACCGGAGGGAATTATATGTCAATTTCGAACGATAGTTGAGTTTTTGATGGGCAGCTTTTTCATGATAGCCATGCACTTTTTTTTTTGTTTCATGCCCGCAATGAGTTTCGAACCCGAAGTCTGCCGAATGTTAGCAGGCTGGGTTCAAATATTTTGTGACAACAAAAAAAAAGTCAAACGCTACACCTTTTTCATATAATATTTCCCACATAATTGTTACCAGAGAAGTAACTTAGCGCCATCTGAAGTGGTAACAACCAGGTAAGAACGACAACTCAAGGTAAGAACGATTTTCATTTACTTTTTGAAAAGAAAAAACGAATATTTTAGAAATGAAACATATAGAATCGAAATGATTACTGCAGTATCAATAACAGAATCTAAAAATAGAATTTCATACATATTTTATTCATAGCTCGTTCTCAATAAATTGTACCTTAAAGTGCAACACCAGCATTTCAGTTCGTTTTAGCATTACCAGTCCGTTAGAGTTACATTTACAAAATTTGTTGGCTATTTGATGGTACAGAGCCTAACTATCATATAAATGATCCTTGACGTTGGGATTCCATACATGTAAACAATTTCACAATAGAAATTCAGAATACATATAAAATTTTGCGAAAGCCTACAATTGAACTTTACTGCAGTCAACGTAAGAATTGCAATAATTGAACTGCGTATTGCAACATCTTTGGTGAAATATCACATAAAACCATTGAGCCGTTCTAGTATGAGTATTGTAAATGGCATGAAAACAATACATACTTACACATGCATATGTGTATATAGTAGGTACATTGCGCTTACTCATGATAACAACGCTGTGACGTCAGCGGTTGCCGGCAATAACTACGCATAGTCGGCTAGCAAAAAAAAACAACGCGTGGCACTTGTGATTGATTGCATGAAATTTGATAATGATATTTATCGGAACATGATATTTGCCTCATCAAGTTCACAGTATCTTCGTGCATACATACATGAGTATGTGGACTTTTGACAGAACATCTTTAGTCGATTTATGAAATTCAAATGCCGAATGGAATTTACACTTGTACAAGAGCGATTTAGTCATTTAATATTCCGAAACTTCGTTAAACAGCGAAATTTCCAACGTGCCGACAAATATGTGTGGAAGAGTGGTGAAAAATTGTCTCCGAATGTTCAAACCCTGCAAACGTTCCCGAGAGATTTATCTAGACAATAACAATTTGAATACTAAAATTTAAAATGCGTACCAAACCTGGAACGATCCGTTATCACAATTATGCTGTATTTGATTTCAATACAAAATTTTAGTCCCTATTGGAGACCCCCAATATTTTTAACAATTCTCGTTTTCCAGCATCTTGATTGTATGTATGTATAGGTACTCATTGAAAGCCGATATTGGGGCTTGGAACATTTTTCTCAGGAGACATTTGTAACCTCCAAATTGGTATTTTAACATCCGTCTGTCTAACTAAATTTGCCTATTAGAAATTTTAGCTTTACTTAAGTTGTTTATGGTAAAAGTGTGCAGTAAATATCCACTCAAACTTCCAAGACGTCAAGTAAATTTTTATTAAATGAATCGGGTCAAGGAGAATCCAAGCATACAAAGTGTTGCTACTAAAGCAGCTGTGACGTGTTTTATTTTTTGTGCAATTTGGTTGTTTGCATGTCATATGCTCTGCTTTTTGTTGTTGCTTTGTTTATTTACATTCATTGATTGAAATTTTGTCGTTGAAACCTCGAAATTGAAAAAAAAAATACATGCAAATCTAATTGTTGATTTAAGTTACGCAAATAATATTTCCATAAACTCAAAAACGAACGAGAAATTTTAAGTACAAATTCGGCAAATATTTTGAATCCTAGCGAACAACTTTTCCCCTAATAATCTACTCAGTACGCAATGCGATTAAATGCTTTCTTATGAATGCCCGCTTATAACAGCTTCAATTACAGGCCAATTGATTCTAAATTGGAGTCGTTTTGGATTCGCATGTGATTTTTCTTTGGCTCCAATCGAATATCTTCATATTTTTTTACGACACTTAGCGGCTTAACATACACCCGTGCCCCCATGTTAATATACATATATGTATGTATATGTAAAGTGTTTTTCAGTAAGAGCGCTTCAACTTTTTTTTTGAATAAAACACAAACGGTTTGACTTTTTTAACTAATTTTTTTTTTATTATCGAGTTTGAACATATACATTTAAGTATGAAATTCGATTTCTTTTGCATGACCACCGCGTGCACGTTTTACGAAGTCCAATCGTTGAACCCAATTTTCGACCACTCTTTTGCATAAATCGGTCGAAATTCCAGCAATTTCGCGTTCAATATTGGCTCTGAGCTCACAAATCGTCGCCGGCTTGTTACTGTAGACCAATGACTTCACATAACCCCAAAACGGGGCGGCTTGTTAAATGGACCGTAAAATGGCCGTAATGCTCTTAAAGTAGCAGCAACAGAACGATTATTTTCATAAAAAATTTGCACGATTTGCAATCGTTGCTCAAGTGTGTAGCGTTCCATGATGAAATGTATACTAATGAAGTTTACAAATGACAAGCGAAAAATAAAAAATATTGCGTCGTTCGCCCTCCCTATCGGAAAAAAGTTGAAGCGCACCTATTGAAAAACGCATTATATATATATGTAATTGACGCGTTTGGCCGAGCTCCTCCTCGTATTTGTGGTGTGCGTCTTGATGTTGTTCCACAAACGGAGGGACCAACAGTTTCAAGCCGACTCCGAAGGGCAGATATTTTTTATGAGGAGCTTTTTCATGGCAGAAATACACTCTGAGGCTTGCCAGAAGTACCTTGCGGTGATCAGTACAAGTCCTTGCAGAATCATCTACATAAAATCAAGAGAAATAAGTTTTATTAATAGATAATCTTGTGCCTTATCGAACTTTTTTTTCAAAATGAACAATATGGTGGTCTTAGGAAATATTTTTCAGATTTTCGAGAAAAAAACCGACAGTTAATTGTTAAAAAAAAATGAAATTTTTGAAAAAAAAATCCTTCGATCAGGCTTGAGGTTTTTATGTTTTTCAAACGCAGAGTAAATTTTATCGGAATCTACCAAGCGGTTTTTAAGTTACAGTGATCACCAGTTCAAAAAACATAGTTTTTAGAAAAATGCGTTTAAAGTTTTGCAAACGCTCCGGAGCGCCCGAGTGCCTTTTATAATTGTTGAATAACTCGAAAAGTATTTATCGGGTTCACTTAAAATTTTCACAGAATATCTTTAAGATATTATGCTTTAAGAAAATGCAAAACAAAAATCTAATTTTTTGAAAATTCTGATTACCCCTAACCCCATAATAAAGCTGAAATTTGAAATAGCTGAAAAATCATATTTCATTATTTATTTATTCAATTTATTTAACTAAATAATAGAAAAATAGGGTAATAGAAATAAAAGGGCCGAAATTATCGCTGCTGCAAAAGTGATTAAAAAATCAAAAAAGTTTGTTGTAATGTGGAATTATACCGCTGGGTGTACAAAAATGTTGTTGACTTTTCCGAGCGCGGTTTAAAGCGAGTGACGACAAAAAAGCAGGATAAAGTGATCGTCCAACTTTATAAGTGGGACCCTTC
Organism: Anastrepha fraterculus; assembly: GCA_037575425.1. Taxonomy (NCBI): domain Eukaryota; kingdom Metazoa; phylum Arthropoda; class Insecta; order Diptera; family Tephritidae; genus Anastrepha; species Anastrepha fraterculus. The sequence continues at coordinate 130,077 of JAYXIM010012293.1, read as the reverse complement.
TTTGCGACTACGCCAAGCACGCACAATTCTTGCTGAAAAGGGTATACAGGTGAGTATCAACACCATCGAACGTCGACTGCAGGAGGCGAACATATCCTACCGTCCCACATTATTAAAACCACTGCTGTCAGAAAAACACATTGAGAAACTACATAACAAGCAATTGGCGTAACAGTATTGGACTGGTGCTCAGTCCCCAGACGCCAACCCCATTGAAAATGTGTGAAGAACTAAGAAAACGCATCTTGCCAGAAGGTCAGTCCATGATTTAAAGCAACTCGTGCCCCAAGTTCGCAAAACCTAGTCCTGTTTGTCGACGAGCTACGCAGAAAGGTAGCATGAAGAAGATGCCTGGCTATACTCGACAACGATGAAGACTACACGGCTTATTGAATAATTGCAACTCATAGATTTGTACATACTTTCATGTAAAAAATATTTTAAAGATATATCTTTTATACTTCATGAATAATCGACTGTAAGTTTAATATATATATGTATTACCGTTAATTTACCTTTGCTACTACATTAAGCTATAAAGAAGTTTTAGTTTTAGAGACACTGAAGATACGTGTTTTTCGATGTTTTGTTATCTTAGCTTTGATTCACATACAAGTACAAATGAGTCACAACTCAACCCTCTTCGCATTTCTCCATTTCTTCAGATTCATATATAATATCTTACATCCGAACAAATCATTTTGGACAATGTGTATGCTTGCAAAAAGCCATATTTTCATAGTATTTGTATGTAATTTGAAAAATTTGTTATTGAATGTTATAAAGTGCGACCGACACTCTGCAAACGCCGGCATATCCAATATTTGATATCATATCTTGATTGATTTATGCATGGATATGTAAATGTATTTCCTGGTCGTCTATCGGAATCAACATAGTTCGATAATTTCGAAAAAACAGAAAAATTGTGCTTGACTTACCCCCGATACCGACAAAGTTTAAAGTCTAATGCATTTATATACAGTAGGTTCTGTTTTTATGCGGTAGATACGTTCCGCAAGAAACAGCATAAAAAAAAACAGCATAAAAAAAGCTACTAGTTCTATAGTAAAACTATAGATACGTTTCAAATGCTAAAATCGCATAAATTTGAAATAATCGCATAAAAAAGGGCACTAGTCCCATATTATTACTATAGATACGTTCCATAGACCGCATGAATCTGAAATAATTAAATAAAATCGCATAAACAAAATATTGTATCTTTGAAAATTATATCTTTATATATCTTCCATACTTGTAGGGTTAGCATTTCTAATGTAATCTATGATGAGTTTTTGCTTAGCTGGTTTAGAATCTTGTTTATATGTACAATTCCCGATAGGTCGACATGCATTTTGTAATTTAAAAAAAAACCGCACTATTTCAAAACCGCATAAAAAAAAGCCGCATAAAAACAGAACCTACTGTACTACATACAAAGAATACATCTAAAATATGTAATTATCGAATTGTCCAACAAGCATTAACCCCACAACCACATATACCTTCAATAAATTATGTTAAAAAAAGAAATGTCAGGTAGTGGCCGCGAATTCTATTGCTAAAACATATCTGCCTTACCCAATTTTTTTACATTACTGTCTTAACATCAGCTGTTATTTCATGATTTGATAACTAAATTTTAATATTACCGCGCCGTTCAATGAGCGAATGCCGCTGTATCCGATTTGTTTGGAGCCATTTTTATAAAGGAAATGTTAAGGCTGCATGGTGCCGCATGAAAAAACAGCACAAAGTAAAAACAGAAATTTGGCAGTTGGTGACACATTTAGTAGAAAGTGTAATTATGGGGTTTTTATAAACTTACATGCAAGTATTTTAGATTGATTGGAAATCACAACAACATTCTCTTTCTTCTCTTCTTGCAATAGCTTAACGATGATTTCACAGTTATCACTTAATAAAAAGGATATTTTGTTTTCCAATTAGTTCACAATTTTAATTGTCAAATCAACTTCAAAGTTTATTTATGAAAATTTTAATACACAATGGTACATCTGATATAAATGAAAGGCTCATAAATTTTTTTCAGATCGGATCACAGCTTCTAAGTTTGGGTTTGGTCCAATAAATGACACTTCGACCCCTCTTTTGGCATAAAAGTCTGTCTTCTCGTATCCTTCATTCGTCCTGGTACTCAAAGGTTAGGTCTCAAAGTAACAGATCCGTTGTGATTGTAATGTTATGTAACTTAAGGGGGTATTCTAGTGTAGAGGCATGCATTTGAGATGTTTTTTCGGGTCCTATAAATAAAAAATAAAAAATATGTTTAGTATCCATTTTTTAATAAGATATTTATTAATGTTTTAAAAATACATACAAAAATTAAAAATCTCAAAAAACGAAAAACTCAAAAAGTTATAAGTTTTTGAAGTGGGGGGTTAACAAAAAATGGCGCCGCACCTACCACGATTGCAAGCGTTCTAATAATCTGAAACAAAAAAATAAAAAAGATTGTTAATCTTGATGAATGCTGCTATCGTATCTACTTACTACAAAAAAGTCAAAAAGAAATTTTTTTTGGCCAAATTACGGCTGCTCGAAAAAATTATAAATTTATTTAGTACTTTTTGTTACTTTTGGGAATTTTTTAAAAATAGTGAGAATTTTATTTTATTTATAATAATAGTAAGTACGATAGATATATATATTGAGAAGGCTCTCAATAATAATCAACAACAATCAATAAATCGGTTAAGTAGAACCTGAGAAGTTTTGGGTGCAATTACGCCGTGTGCCAGTTTAGAAGTCGTGACACTAAAATAGCTACATCACTGGAAATAATTAAAATTTTAATAAATCCTTTTAAGGACATATTCTTGAAGGGTTAAGCTGAGAATATAAAAAAAACGATTTTTTCGAATCTCTACGCTAGAATACCCCCTTAAATAAGAAGGAAACAATCCAACATTTTCTTGGAAAATACCCAATATTAAAACAATACTTCTGCATTTTTTTAGGTAATACCGAAATAGTCCATGTTCGAAATGGTGTGAGTGATTTTCAATAGAAAAAATTAATCAATTTTATTACTGGTGCTTTAAAGTACAGACAATTTTTTATAGATTAATAGTTTTGTAAATAAATATCTAACTATTTTATCTGGCAGAAGATTTTTAAAATCTTTGATGTATGTTTATTTGAATGAAGTAAATAATATTGTAAATAGTTTTGTAAGATTTTTTGTGAAAAATAAATGAATCTATCTATCTACATACCTAGAGATAACTGTATATTCAATATTTATTTATTTTTTATTATAATAAAAATAATTCGTAAAATTCGTATTAAAAGTTTTATATTATAAATCGATTTATATTTTTAAATTAATTTTATATCAGAAATTTAATTTAAAAAAAGAATTCGAAAGCAGAATTTTTAATTTGAAAATCGTTTTCAACCGAATCATCATCATATCCAAGTTATATGTAAATCATATTATCGCAATAGTTTGAAATTGTGTTTACTGGGTGTGCATGAACATTCAAATTAACATATAAGTGTATATTTTCGTAAGTGGAAATAAGCTTTTACCAATGCTGATCACTTTTTCCCATTGAAAACTACCGCATCGCTCATGCGGCACTGAGCTTGTAATCAGGAGACGCGCACGCACTGGTCAATGAGTCAATATAATCAGTCACCTATCCACATAATATACATATAGTATATACCTACACACACATACAACATATATATATATATATATATATATATATACATATATGTATTTATATACATATATATCATTTGAAAGTGTGTACTCCATTGAAAAATCCACTCAATTTTTGGTAATTTTCCCCACCCATTCGCCCTGCCTCAGATAATTTGTTAACGGTGCGCCCGTCAATATATACACGCATACACATATTCTAATGAAAATTGATTTCCGATGATAATTATATTGATAAATTTGCAAACCTTTTATAAAAGAGACTCAACTACTTAAATACATACAGACTATATATGGTTATAAATACTTCACATTCAATTATGCAAGTAAATGATGTACTTATTTGTTTGCAAAGGCAATAAGTAGGTGACAGAACCTTTTTGACAGCCGCTAAGTGAGCAGCTGAAGTAGACGTAGCAAATCGGTAGCCAAACTCAGTCATAGTTGGTAAAGTACGAATAAGTAGGAATTATATAGTAGTTCCTACATCACACATAAAACAAACGAAGCTAAAGAAAAGTTAAAACAAAAGTGTTACCAAATATGTTGCAAATCATAAGATTCCAAAGATGCCTCTCACTAACCACCATTTACGCGTACAGTGTACGCGGAATTGGCAGTGAGATGTCGAGAGCCGAGTGGCTCAAAGGTAAGTGATCGCACACGTTTAACTACACATACATATTTGTGAACACTCATATGGGCATAATTATAAATTTATTATGCGGGTAACTAAATATGTACAAGTATAAAGTTGAGCGCCGGTGGTTATAAAACTATGGACACGTCGATCAGACTAAAGCACCAATACTTTTAAACAATAAATCATCGTGGGCTAGCTACAGTTGCCCTGAAGACAGCGAAGTGTGGCCATAAGTGTGCCACTATCGCTGATAAGAAATAAATATAATCTTATGATTTATATTAACAGGTATAGTTAGAGCTTTTCGCTACATTTATAAACGGTTATGGTTTTGTGGGGCATTCCATGGAGAGTGGAAAGTTAAAACTGCTGAACCAATTATTTTTCCGTACTTTTTTTGCATACATGTTTTCTCAGTATATTAAATTTCAACTTTACAAACGATATTTTATTCGATTATACATTTTTATGCACTTATTCTTATCGATTTTGAATTGGTTATCAGCAATACAAATAATTGCACAACGTCTCCCGCCACTGTAGTTTCTGCAACAATCATTAAGCGGAATTATAGAATCAAGTAGCTGGAAAAATTAATGATATTCTCTCGCTTTAGAAAGTATCACGCAGAGTATCTGGTTTGGAGATTTGGGTCTGAAAACTGGTATTCGAAATAGTCCCTTATTTAATTTAAGTTTTATTGCTTTCGCTACAATTTTCATCGAAAGACAGTACCGAAAAACAAAAAAAAAGCAAAATTAGGGTCAAACCGAATTTTTTATACCCACGTACGTTCCAATAAAATTTAATTTGATCTAAATTTGGGTTCTTGGTTTTTCGTATCAAATAAATGCGTAGATAGACAGAGTTACAGCATGGAGCATGAGAGAGGTGGACGGAAATTTAGTCTTGCATATAAAAAGTGGGTGAGGTTAATATTTGTGTCTGACTTAGCTGAATTGGAGAACAATACATGCAGTTAGAGTGAGTTTTATTAAGTCATTAGCGATATAGGCCCACTTTTAAATTGTTTTCTTTCCGCGAAACTCTTTGTAGGTTTATCATTTTACCAAATTTGAGTAATTTTGCTATCTTCGTAACAGAGATATATTTTTTTTTATTTTCATTAATTACATTTACATGGCAGGCGTGCGTGGTTATTAACAGATTTCACACATTTTTAATACCAAACTACCTGGGCGAAGGCGTACTATTTCTACCAAGTTTCATTGAAATATATTAATTTTTGCGGATGTCCGTACAGGCTAAATCGACTTCTCTCATGAGCATTTTGTGACAATGTGAACATTTTCGTATATGTATCTAACATATATCTATATCGAACAAAACTAAATATAACACTTGGCACAAGAGTGTTCAGTGAATTATCGGAATTTACGTGCAATTTGGCAATCCTTCCTCGTAGCACTGCTGACGCTTCTCAGTAATGGATATACGAGTAATTAAATCTTCGAAGTAATTAAATCTTCTCAATGTGTTATCAGTGAAAAACCTTGCGTACCTTCAAAAGACTATATACAATTTTATCTTAAATTAAAATTTATAAAGTTCGTGTCAATAGTATATTAGTAATAATACATATTCTAACTGATTCTTATTGTATTGCAAGCGCTTGAGCTACTACTAAGTATTAGAGCTGCAAAACTATCGATGGTTGCAACATTCAATAGTTTCGATGGTTTGGCAACAAATATTCAATAGTATCGATAGTACTATCGAAAATATTTTCAAATTTAAAAACTTAATGAACGCATACTTAACAATAAAAATTAACATTTTAATAAACATTTCATATGTTTCATATGTTAACATAATGAGATCCTTCATGGACATAGTAAATCAAAACAAATTTGAATAAAATTAAAATTAAGGATCAGTCTTCTGCCAAGATCCGAGAATTGTGACTAAGAAAAAGGAGCATGTCCACATGCTTAGCTTTTAAGGCAGCTCTTCGTTCCGTTATAATTTGTCCAGCTTTGCTGAACAATCGCTCCGACTCTGTCGATGAAGCAGGAATGCAAAAATATTTCGTAGTAAGGTCTTTTATACTATTTTCGTTATGCTGTAAATACGGAAACATTAAACATTTTTGAAGAATTTTTGTTAAGCTACATACCTGCCAATATTTGAGGGGATCAACATTGCCCAAGGAGTGATGTTTCCCAATATATTGTTGTAAATCAATTATTGCATCGGAGCGCTTGGTCCTAGGCAAATTTTCTATGTTGATTTTTACAAATTCATAAAGAGGATGTCGTGTTGGTTTTGGTTGATCAATTGGTGTTGGTGGCTCTGAGGTGGGAGCTGAAGACTTGCTCAGATGAATAAGTTCTTCAATTAAAAGTTTTTCAGCATTTTTGGCATTGTATTGAGAACGGAAACCTTGTTTTTTAAACCTTGGATCAAGCAATGTAGAAATGCTAGTTACTGTGCGATCTTCGTACTTGTACAACCTTTTGATTACGCAATCAATTAAAAATTCGTTTACTTTAAGGCCAACTTCGGTAAGAAGATTTTTTGTGCTATTTTCCAAGTTGTTTAAGAGGCCACAAGTAACTGGAATAACTAGTGATACTGTGACTTTAGAATTCGATGACACTTCTTTGGAAGCAATGTCAAAGGGAGAAAGTATTTGTGACAAGTCTTTTAATATGTTGATTTCGTCAGCTGTGAGAGGCTGTGGCGCTTTCGACAAACTTAGAAGTGTTATATTGATTGCTTCATGTGTTTTTAAGACTCTTTCTATCATTAGGAATGCACTGTTCCATCTGGTGGCAACTTCCTGTATTAGACTATATTTAGTTTCCGTCAATTGAGAATCTTTAAATTTCTTGTAAGCAATCGTGCTACTTTTAAAAAACGCGACAATGGACTTGCATTTTTTAAGTAATTCTTTTGTGCAATCCAGCTTAAGGCAATCTTGCACCACCAAATTAAGTGAGTGTGCATAGCAGGGTAAATTCCTTTTTTTAAGCAGCTCACACGCTTTGATGATTGAGCTTGCATTATCGGTCACAATTGCAGTTATTTTATCAAAAATTCCCCATTCGTTGCAAACAGCCTGCAGGGTATCTGCTATATTCTTAGCAGTATGATTTGTTTCATCAATTAGCTTATTTGTTGATAAAACAGCAGAGCGAAGACAGTAACTATCTGTAATAAACGAGCATGTGACTGTCATATCAGTTGTGATGGCACAGTGATTTATTTTGCTGAGCAAATTTTTTAATTTAGGTTTCTGCTCATCAAATAAATTTGTCATCATGATATTAGAGAGGGTAGTCCGCGACGGTAGTTTGTAGCGTGGGTCGAATAGTTTGATAAAGTCGCGAAACTCAGGATCCTCAACTATAGAAAAAGGTTGCATGCCTTGAGCTACAAATTTTATGAGTCCTAAATCAAGCTCTTGTTTGCGCTTTGACGTAGATTCATATGTTGTGTTTAAATATGTATCTATTTTACCAGAAGTGATTGGCAAATCGTTAACACGCTGACCGGGATGCGCACGCTTCAGGTGGTCAAATAAATTTGAGGTATTTCCGCTCGTCTTATACATTTTGCCGCAAGAGCGACACTTTGCCGACATACCGTTGTTTATTTTTTCGAAATGGCCCCACACCGATGATCTTCCGACTCGCTGCCTTTTTGCTAGCTGGTTGTCCTCCTCAATTGCCTCAATGCTGCTGTCTTGTCCATCTTAACAAAGCACATGCATACATAACATAAATTAGTTACTTGCGTTGCTGAGCAGTAAATGGAACTTACCCTGTGAGTTTTTCAAGAGAAATTTGTCCATCCTTCCGCCACCAACACCAACGAAAATTTACCTACAAATAAACACTTATTTTAATATTTAATTACCTTTTACATATAAATGTATTTCTTACCAAAATTTGCTGCCGACCTGCAAAGTTGTGCCAAAACAAGTGATGTGCAATGTATGGTAATGCCACTATCGATAGTGAACAATAACCATCGATAGCGACGCAAAAATATAAAAATTCGATATATCGATAGTGCCATCGATAGTTTTACAGCTCTACTAAGTATAGTAAGTTTATGTTTTCTAAATAATGGTCTCTGTACGATTGCCGCAATACCCTATTTTGTTTCAATAATCAGAATTAATAAAAAAAATACTTTTGGCTATTGTTTCTGAATAATAATAATTTGACGAAAGATAAAATGTTTACAAATCTTCATCTTCTTCTTGATTGGCGCGATAACCGCTTACGCGATTTTGGCCGAGTTTAACAAATAGCGTTGGACACACCAAGTGAAATCAAGTCCTGCTCCACTTCATCTTTCCTACGCAGTGGAAGCCTTCCTCTGACACTACCTCTGCTACCACAGGGCGTACCGCATCGAATACTTATAGAGCCGGAACGTTTGTTACCATTCGGACAACAGGAATCTTTTACTCGAACACTCCAAGTGACGCCTCATCGGATATTGTCATGTTGTTTTTGTTGTTGCAGCAGTAAGAGATGCCCCGTCAGTGTAGAGTATATCATCGGTCGTCTTCGTCAGACTCATCCAAAGGTAGGCCCAGGAAACAGGCTGTTTCAACAGGCTGGGTCAAGGGAGAGGGGTGTTAGATGAATGGGTTTTAAACGAGCATATGAAATGGTGGTTAGTGTCGTGCGGGGTGCCTTCACATGCCGGACATGAGTTTGGTATGTCGGCGTCAATTCTGGATAAGTAGGAGTTTAACTTGCTACAATATCCAGACTGTAATTGTGCCAGTGATACGCGGGTCTCACGGGGAAGCTGGAGCTCTTCATCTGTTGTGGGCTGGTGGTCGGACTCCGATTACGGCATTCACTGGATGGGAGCTTATGAATATGAAGAACACTGCCTGGTCCAGTGGAAGTCTGTTTGTTTTGTCCTGGATCTCGTGACGTGTCTGGGAGGCGGCTCTGGCTCAAGCAGGTGTCTCCTACGGTAGCACCCTAGATGGAACTGCTTGCTGAGCAGTTTGTTATGCTCCTTAACAGGTAGCATATTGGCCTCGTTGTGAAGGTGACATCAGGAGGCAGCCTGTTGCTGTCCGAATGGCAGTGTTTTGACACGTTTGGAGCTTTATCCACTGCGTATTACTAGTTCCAGGCGACCAGACAGGCGCAGCTTAGTTTAGAACCGGCCGGCCAATTGCCTTAAATGTCGATAGCAACAATTCTTTGTCTTTGCCTCAAGTGCTGCCGGCAAGCCATTTGAGGACCCTCTTGCTGTTTTGGACTTTAGAGGCCATTGCGGTTGTGTGCGCCGAGAAGGAGAGCAAACTGTCGAAGTTTACACCAAAAATATTGGGATTGTTTACCGCCGTAATTGGTGTGTCATCGACTTTTACCTTGAGAGGCAGTTTGACCTCCTTTGTCCAGGTGGTAAAGAGAGTCGCCGTGGACTTAGTGGGGGAAAATTGGAGATTCCTCGCAGTGAAAAAGCGAGAAAGGTCGGTGAGATAGTTGTTCACTTTGGAGTAAAGGCCATCGATGTCATTGCCCGACGCCATTATCGTGCAGTCGTCAGTGTATGTGAGCAGGGAGACTCCCTCTGGTGGCTGGGGGAGTTTCGAGATGTAGAAATTGAACCGCAAGAGTGAAAGTACAGCACCCTGCGGAACACCTTGCTTAATCTTCCTCTGTTTAGATGTATGGTCACGAAAAGTCACTGACGAGTGACGACCGTTCAGATAGTTGGCGGACCACCTCTTCAGCTCTGGCGGGAGTGTCGACTGACAAATGTAATCTAGTAGCTTGGAATGGGTGACAGTGTCGAAAGCCTTCTTCAGGTCCAACGCTACTAGGGCAGTCCTCTCGCAGAGCCGGTTTTGGTTAAGCCCGCGGTTTATCTGGGCGTTTATGACTTTGAGTGCAGTGGTGGTGCTATGCACTCGACGGAAACCATGCTGATGGGGGCTGGACCCAGATGTTTCGTAAAGAGTGGGAGTAGGAGGGCTTCAAGTGTCTTCACTACTGGAGAAAGGAGAGTTATCGGGCGATAAGATTCCCCTTGGTTGGAGGGTTTCCCAGGTTTCAGTAGTGGGACCACCATGATAGCGCTGCTGGTATTAAGCAACGTCATTTTGCATAGCCGTATTAGTTTTGCGGTGATACCAAATACATACATTGCAGCATACAGATAACTCCTTTTCGTACTGTCGACGATGGTGTGTATCAATTCTCCATTCAAGGGTTACAAGTATTTTACCATAATTCAGTTTTATAAATAAACTATCACACATTTGATTTCTGAAGTAACCACTAGTAATAAATAATAAAGCATTATTTTCTCGCAATAATGTCGCATTCATTCCGCCCTGTACCAAAGCTGGACAAATTTTGTTTTCTTTTCTCAAACTGATATACTCTGACCAGGCGAATGTGCAGCATTTTCTGCCTTCTACTAAGAGTGAATTGCATGCCCGAATCAATTACTTCTTATTCATATTGACCATAACGATCTTAACTGCAGCCTTCTGAGAAGAAATGGTGTAATGAGGAGGTTCATTGGTTTCATGCGCCACCTCGCCCCATACGTGACGAGTTAAGCGGCCATAAGTTTGATCTTCTCAGACACTTCATGGTGTTTTGAAGGAGTCTTGATCGGATAAATCGCTGATCTCATGCTTGCTCCGATATAAACTGTATTCTGCGCTTAACGTAGGATTTATACCGGAGAACTTCATGAATAACTCGACGGGTAAGACCCTCAGAAAAATTAAGTTCCTTCGCAAGGGCCCGCATTGATTTTGAATAAATCCTGTAGACCGGATAGTGTCAGAATGTTTTTCGTGCGTTTTTTTTTGCGTTTTGTAACAGACTTTGCGGCGTCTTAAGAAAATTAGAGATTTCTAAATCGGTGTGCATTTATAGTGACGATAACTGCATGACTCTTCATATTTTGAGTTAAGTTGTAGTCCTCCAGGTCCTAGCTGAAAAAGATAAAAAAAAATAAAGGTTTCTGGAACTTATTACCACATGCGTATATGATGTCTTAAAATACCGTACGCATCCCGGTATATTTTGTTATATTAAATATGTATGTATGTATGTATATGAATTGCGGAAGTGTTGAATTTTTTTTGTTCTATTCTTGTATGAATACGAATCATTTTCACAGAGCGTATGGCAATATTTTCATAATCTCGACATGCATACATGTAATGGATGACATTTTTTTCGAGAAAAGAAAAAACACACTGTAAGACGGTTTTTGAAATCAAAGCGTGATGATAAATTCATTTCTAGACGTATTGTATGCCACCGCTCTTTGTCATGTCAAGTTCGACATACGGTATACAATTTTGCTCCCGGCATTTTCAAAGCACGCAATGTATGAAAATGTAAAAGCAAAAATTACAACAACAAAACAACAAACATGGCAAAAACAAACCAAAAATCCCCTGCCAACTCTGGAGTATGAGCGCTGGCTCTCTTTCGTCGTTTTTCTCGCTCCAAAGGTCACCTTGACGCGTATGTATGCCGGCATACATAAAATAACAACAAGTACAAATAAACATTGCTGACACACCAACCGAAAAAGCCGTACACATAGTATGCACGTATGTATGTATGCAGAAACGAACGCCAACAGAAAGCAATAAGCAACGGCTGCTACAACGAAGCGAGGCGACTTGGCCGACGCTACGTGTTTTCATGCATTTTATCCAAAATTTCGTCATTAATGGAACGCTTTCCCCCAGCAGCGCTCTGCCCCTATACTTACGATACCCGAAGCCAGCAATAGTTACTAACCACTAGCAAAGCGTGCGTGAGTCGACTACTGTCGCTATTGCTGCCGCTGCCGCTGTCGCCGCTGCTGCTGTTGGCTCTTTGCGTCACCACCATCACATACCGGTCGCCATCGAGTCATAGCAATGCAGGAGGAAAAGCCGCTGCGATTTATAAGCGGAATATTGTGCTCGTCAAGCAGTTCAGTGTGGAAGCGAAATCCAGTCAAAGTCAAACAGTACGACGCTGTTGCCGTGAGCAGACGTTTAACGCGCTTTTATTTCCCGCCAAGTGTATTTTGTCAGTGTTTAAAACCGTTACTTGCTAAGAGCCAATTTGATTTGCAAAAGTTTCATTGAGTAAATAAAAAAAAACAACGTAAACAAAAAAGTAAGCAAATGAAATGAATTCAACTGCAGTTTTTTCAATGAACAAAAAAAAAATAAAAAGTATTGGGTGATTTCAACTACGTACATTATAAATGAAATTTATTGTTTAATGATTGTACTGAACTCCTAGTATCTGGTGGATACGCAACGTTTACACTTTTGTATCTATTACTTATTAATTTCTCTTGGTATGTACATATGTACTTACATACAGACATGTGATTTCGATTACGCTATCGGTTCAAAGAAAACGTGATTTTTTTTTACAATTCCTACTAAAATGTGGTGATCTCATATACATGCAACATTTTATGAAATACAATTTTTTTGTTCAAATGCTAAATATTGAGTAATTTTATAAATATAATACATACATACATATGTACGTATGTGCATGCAAATTTATGCCATTTTTCGCGATTTAGCTAAGAGTATCAGTTCGATTCCATATAAACTAGCCAAAAAGTTCAATATTTTCAAATAACGAATTTGAACGTTTTATCCTGAATAGGAAAAAACACTGTAGAGTATTTAAAGGTCTAATACATACTGCATATATTTATAAACATACATATGTACATAATTCTCGTATATATGTATATATGTACATATGTATATAGATATCTATTCGTATTCATTGGCGCGCCTCAGAAATTAGATTTTTTTCCATTATTTCAAAATACTTTTCCAAGTAGATACCTGATGTACTATTTATATGTACTTATTTGTAATATTTATATGAGGAAGTTTTTTTTTCCTGTTCTAAGGGAATTTTGGATTTGTCAATGTCACCTTCCAAATCATCTCCACGCATACCAGTATAAGTATGAGTATTAGTATGTATGCAGATACAAATTGAGTCTGACGGCCTCAATATTCATTTCGATATAAAATATGAAGAATGTCTAAAATTAGCGTTCGGAATTTTTCCTGATTGTTTGTTTTTCACAAAGGAGGTATGTAATAAATGAATATATCTACATATAAAAAATTAGTATCCTCTGTTAGGTCGATTAGCCGAGCTTCTCTTCCAATTTATTGTATTCGTTTTGATGCTGCCCCACAAATGCAGGGACTTAAAGCTTTATGCCGCCTTTAAACGTTAGTTAATTTTTTATAACTTTACTATACTTTTCGTGGCAACGAAACACTCGGAGATTTGTCATTGCTGACCGAAGGACGACCACTATCAGAAGAAACTCCATTTGATCGGAATCAGATTGGGAATCGAGTACAAACTCGCCCCTTTACAGTTTTTTATATTGCACTCATACCAAGGATTATCAAGTCAGTTGAATTCGCACAAAAATATATGTGAAATGTACTAAGCTGCTGCAACAACAATAGTGAAAGATCAATTGTTGAAAGATCTAAAAACCCGTTTAATGTTGTTAGCAGAGAGATTGTGGAAATCAAGTTCACGTTACTGGAATGACACGGATTTCTATACGATCACTGACTGTCACCAAAAAATGTGTGCGGAATTTTTTTGATGCTGTAACAATAACAATTCCCTGGGTGGGATTGATTTCTTTGGATGATTTAACAGCAGTCGCTTGGCTTCTATTCTATTCTGAAGATTGTGTGATATTTTAATTCTCTTCAGACCTAAGAGGGTAGAGGTTTGACTATTGCCGCAGAAAGAGTATCTAAGATTAACTAGTGTTTTCAATGCTAGAGTACCCGTTTTGCGATCTGAAGTAACTAGTCACGTATCTAATGCTTAGCTTTCATTTTGCCTTACGATAAGTAGCGTTTCTTCTGTCAAAGTAAAATTACATTGAGTCGTAATTTCATTTCAAATTATATCGCAAACAAGTTACATATCACAAAAGTTAAACGCCCGCTTTCTCACTTTAGGCATTTGTCTCAGTCAGTATGTGTAAGGTGGTAAAAATTTTTTTTAAGTCGTTGAAGAATTCATGTAGTTTATTGTAACACAAATATCTCGGAGCACCTAATATTCGAACACGCAAAAAGTTGCTGAGATTGATGCAAGACCAGTTTCGTATAATGACGGCTTGTAGTCACATTTCAGTTTTACAAATCAAAGTAGTTTTTATTTATTATTTCTTCATATCCTATACTGTCAATGAACTGTCAGCAGCTGATAGCATCAATTTACAAGTTCGGCTTCCCCTCAAAGCCAAAAAGTAAATATCGGTTGTTGCATCTGCCCGAAAGTGCATTCACCTTTAGACGCTGCATTCAACATTCACATTGAGATTTTTTTACAATTCTTTCTTTTATTTTATTTTTTTGCAATGTGCTGCCAAATTACATAAGTATATACATATGCATGTACATTGAAATTTTCCTAGCACTCTCACCGAAATCCCTTGGCCTGAGCGTCCAATTCACTTGCACTTTCATTGAAGTCATGCGCAGACGAAAGGTTGTCACCAACACCGACGTGTGTGCAGAGCAAACAGCTGATTTAATCGTAGATGAGAGCAACGAAAGCAAAGTGTAGTAGATGAGATGGTAGGCCTCCTGCTAACTTGGTTGTGACATGCTTCATACATACAGATATACCTTATACTTTATATTTATATGTATGTGCATATCGGTATACACTATTAGGGGCGCCCTTAAGGTGTATACCATTTAAGGTGCATATTTTCAGCTTCCTCAGTGTGTAAAATTACCCCGAATGTGTTGTTTTTGTATAAATAAAATATATGCTCACTATTTGTGGCTTTTCGGTTTCCGTATTACGGGTAATAAGATTGATGAAAGCTATTTTTTTGTAGCGTGTTTATCAATCATATTTGCCGTCATGTTGGTTTCGGCACCTTTGCTTTCGACCTTTCAATCTTTGACTTATCATACCAGACTCAGGCCTACAATATCTTATGCAAACAAGTAAAATGAAAGCTTCTTATCTAAATACATATATGTAAATAGCTTCTATCGGGGGAAATTAGACGATGCAGCAGCAGTGGAAATTGTGGTATTAAATTCTAAATTTTTGGCATAAATTTTAAAGTGGGCCCATCTACATATCGCACCCTAAATACAAAAGGGTCACAACTCAAAATGTTCCACACTCGAGCTTGACTTGTTTACAGTAGCACAGAAAACAAACTATGTGACATATCACGCTGAAATTTGCCATGTAAGCTTATAACAGTCCTACCAAAAAACAAAAAATTTATTTTTGCCATATGTCATCCACGGACCGTTTTATTGATAACGTCTCGTTTATATTTGAGCAGAAGTACATTTTGAGTTGTGACCCTTTTGTATTTAGGGTGCGATATATCGATTCATAAAAACCTTAAAGTCATACAATTAAATTCTACCTAAAATAAAAACATTAAAACACTTATATTGTATAGTTCCAAAAATATAATAATAAATAATGTTCACTAAATCGCATGTGGTCGTTCATTTTCTGCAGAAAATATTAACTGAAAACTCGTCAAAATCATCAAGTGGAAAAATGAGCGAGTGCAAAAACTATATCATATTTAAATGTTCTTGCTCACTAGTCGCAAATATATTTCATAATATTCCTACTAATGCATTAGGCTTAGTTTATTTGAGATAACTATACTATTTTTATATATTAATTGATACAAAAATAAATAAAATGTTAATCCTACTTAAATTCGTTTACATATATCTGACTCACTTTTCTTACCTGTTACCATATTATCATTACGTGAGTAATCTTTTAATACTCTTATGCATTAAGTGCATCCCTAATAGCACAAGTAGCTGTGGCCTATGTATTCTGAATGTTCCAGCACAATAAAGGTGCGCCCAGACAAGGCAAAGGCTTTGCATTTATTCATCGCGCTATCAAAACTGTTTACTTTCTCATCTGAACAACTAAAGGTTAGAAGTTTACTTTATTATTAATTAATTAATTAATTTCGAAACAGAAACTTGTTTAAATAAAGAAAATAAATCAAATTGAAAAATTACTTTAAGCTGATAAGTATTCATGTTTCTGGAAAGTGCTGTTATTGTGTGACATTGTTGGCGAAATGAAGTCATATAAAAAATTTTGGGCTCACCGCATTGAATAAAATGTAAAAGCTATTATTTTTCTGTAATTAAATATTTAATTACTTTACTTATTGTATATTTCTTATATGATTTATACAAATTCTAGATTGAATATATGTATAATGGGCCAGTTTTATTTTAGGATAATAAAATTAAATTAAATTAAATACTCGAAGAAAAATTGGTGTGTAACGCATTTGAACTTTCTCAAAACAAAAACATTCATTTGCTTATGAGAAGACACTTCAGACAATTTTTAAAGTAGAATCTCAAATTTTAAATTTCTCTGTATGAAATCATTTTCCCAAATTCAAAGTTGATATACTCAAACCAACCGAATTATTTCTTCCTATTTATTGTATCGTAACGTTCTTCATTATGATCAATATTCAGTAAGTTAATATATTAATATATATATATATATATATATATCTAATTGGCCGAGCTCCTCGTGCTATTTGTGGCGTGCGTCTTGATATTGTTCCCCAAATGGAGGGATCTACAGTTTTAAGCCAACTCCGAACCGCAAATAGTTTTCTATGAGGAGCTTTTTCTTCGCAGAAATGCGAGCAAACACTATTAGAAATAACTTATCGTTTTGATGTTTCGTGAACGGGATTCGAACCTACGCATTTCCGAATGTTAGTCACGCACCAACTATTTGGTCATGGCGGTAAGTTAAGAGGCAAGTGAATTTATGGAAATGGAAAGCTTGATTGCTCCTGCAATTATATACTTTTCGAAACTCTACAATTTGCCAGACTTGCTGAAAGCACTTTTTTGCCACGTCTGATGGCGCCTTAATATAGCTGATGCAAAATACAAATACTTCCCTCTTTTCTATTTACTCTGTGCGCGCCCGTTTTCAGTTGTGTATTCGGTATGTTTTTGACTTTGAAAATATCCACTGAAGGACATAACTTTTTTGGTTACAACGCCTTGGTCTCCTGTTTGTAAATGTATATGTTTTGTATGAGTTGTTATTAGAGGTACATATGCAAGAAATATTTGTATGTAAGTATATTTAGGCAGAAGTGAAATATACATATGCGTACATATATTCATATTTCAGTTACATGCACACATACATACAAATGACTGAGTGCATAAAACGTAAATAAGATCGTAAAATGTTCCATAGTAGCGGCCACTTACCGGGTGCATTTCGTTGTTGTGTTTTCCAAAAACAAATAATTTATTGCGGAAATTTCATCATTATCATTAGCGATAATAATTCTAATAAATTTATATATTGCAATTAAATATAATTAAGTTGAATAAGTGCCATTAAAGCGAATTGATAGAGAGGGGATCTGTTAATCTAAAACAGATAAGGTCAGGCAACTTCTTTTTTAATAATATGAATCATCAGAAAAATTTGTGTGACTTAATTTTATTTATAGAACTTTTTAATTGGCGTTATGCTACAAATTGGTTATCAACTGTCAACCGACAGACAAACAAAGCAAAAACAATTGAGGAAGTGCTGAATTCGGTCCGGACCAATTTTTATATAGAGACGCACATTTTAGAGGAATTCAATTTGGGCTGTTCGTTAATTTTCGGAGTCATGTCAATTAATAGACACTGAAAGTTATACCTTAAACCTCAGATGGAAGATAATTTAGTCTTAACATACATACAAAGAAGTGGGCGGGGTTTTATACGCTTTCAATAATATTTACGTGTAATCTAAGTGAGGTGGAGAGGAATACACCTACCAGTTTGGGCAAGGTTTACTGAGTAATTTTCGAGATGCATGTTTTATCAAAAAGTGGGCGTGGCACTCCATATTCTTTAAAATTTTACTTGCATCATATTTAGGTTTTTGGGTTCGTTATTTTTATGAGTAATTTTGCTTCATTTGACTAACCGTGCGCAGTGTCGGTCGCACAGGATGGAGAGGCGAACGAACAGACAGACATGTCTTTAATCGCCTCCTCACATCATTCTGAAAAATTTATATGTATGTACATATGTCTGCATCTATCGCAGCAGCAGCTGGCCGCGGTAAAACACCAAAATTAGGAAAAACATTTTTCTAATAGCGGTCGCCCCTCGGCAGGCAATGGCAAACCTCCATTCTGCCATGAAAAAACTCTTCATAAAAATATCTGCCGTTCGAAGTCGGCTTGAAACTGTAGGTCCCTCCATTTGTGGAACAACATCAAGACGAACGCCACAAATAGGAGGAGGAGCTCGGCCAAACACCCAAAAAGGGTGTACGCGCCAATTATATATATGTATATATAAGCTTTGCGCTGAAACCATATTTCAAAGAGTTCCAGAAAAAACAGCTTGCATTTTTTTGCATTCGCTGCTCACTTTAACTGTCCACTCGAACTTTGTATCAACTAATCATAGATTCTAATACCCCCTTTTTTTGCTACTAACATAACAAATACTAAGAATATAGATTATTCAAGTACACAAATATCAGTGATAAGATAAGGAACTTTGCGAAATGCAGCGGAAAAGTAAACAAAAAATTAAACAAAAATTAATAAAAACACATACTCCCATACATATTTATGATTAAGAAAAATGAATAAGTTGCAAATTGATTCAATAATTTGGTAATACTCGGCAGATATGAGAGTACATTCATTTGCACAATAATAATAATAATCTTATCATAACATTCCTCTTGCCAGAATGTATATTGCTACAGGAATTTAAACACGTGAATTCTAAATTCCAAAATAGCGAGCGAGCAGGAAGTGACGCCAGATATTTTAAAACCGGCCCGTCCACTGCGCTTTTAAACGTCGAGATTAAACTTTGATAAATTTGTAGGCTCTCCAAATCATGAGTAATCAAATTTTTATAGGACTCTTATATCTGCATTTACATACGAAAGAAGTTTTTCTTTAAATTTTTCTTCAAAATGAACGACTTCACTTTCAAAATTAAAAAAACAAAAAAATATTTTTTCCTATCTCCATAATATTCCATAAGTGCTTTGAATTAATTAATATACCTATAGCCTCCTTCAGCTCCAGCATGTCAAAGTAATAATCAGTGCACAAATCAAGTAATGAGCTATCTATTAGCCGGTTGTAACTAATTTTCACAGCTGAGATAATTTGAATTACTTATAAGATATCACATTTGATGGACAGAGTGCAGCATTCAATTTAAATTGATTCAACAAAAAACTTGGCAGTTTGAAGTACGGCCATCAGTTTCCGAAATCTTGCATATATACTCGTATAGCATCAATCGACTCAAAATGCCTTACCCGAGGTAGAAATTTTATTTATAAAAACATCGAAAAGCTAAAAGGGGTCATACCTGTTGGATGCGGTGCTTAGACAATTACATTCGATGAGTTTTCACTAAATTAATTTCACAAAACCTTTTGCCACCTAAAATCCATTAAGATTTTCTTTACATTTCTTACAGTAGATACAATCGCACCAAAAGCCCAAAGCCAGGTTAACCTATTTGTATTGTGCGAAAAATGGAGGGACCTATAGTCTTAAGCCGACTCCGAACTCAAGATAGTTTTGTGGTTTATGAGGAGCTTTTTCATGGCAGAAATACACTCTGAGGTTTGCCACTGTCTGACAAGGAGCGACCGACCCATTCGGCTATGGTGGCCGACAAACAAGTTGCAACATATTTTTCGTTGCCCTGATCATAACTAAGTAGTATTTCTAATCTCTTGCTTGTACCTCTGAAAGGAAATTGGATTGCTCTGCAATAAGGGCAATCGAAAAGTCACTTTCAATATAAGTCACTTTCATTATATTTCGGATTTTTGCTCATTTTCGAAAAGCCATGCCGCACTCAGTTGAGCTTGTCTGCATTTCGTATCCATAATAAACGTGAGCATAAGTCATTCACTGTCGCGGTGGCAGAGTGTGTGTTTAACCCTTTTGCATCATTCGACAAAATATTCCACGAACAAAAACTATCTTTTATCACCAAGAACGGAGAATAAATTACTTTTTTTGTAAAAGTTTGACGAAAATAAATAATTTTGGTAATCCTGTAACATTCTTTTTTCATTCGAATAAACAGCAAAAGTCTTGCCGACGCAAGGTATTTTGAGTACATCGCGCATTTCGAGCGGTAATGCAAACGGGTTAAGAGATAGTAAAGGTCCTAAAACCTATCACTCTGTACCGATGAACGCGAGCGTATGCAATTGTCCATGTGCAGAGATCAACTTTGGCGAAAACGCCCAGAATGAGCGCATAACGATTCTGAGCAACAGTTAGATGGCACTCAAGGCGTTGTCATCCTTTGAGATTAAGTCTTTATTAGTTCTTGAGTACATCGAGAAATTGAATTTGCTACAAATGCACAATAAGATCCAGCTCATATAGGTCCCAGCACACAAGAGTGTAACGAAGTAGCGGATGCATTAGCTAGATAGGATGTGGCCTGAACCCTTCTTTGCTAGGGGAAAAAACACCATCAAGAGTGACCTTAGAAGCGATGAGCTAAGACTACAAGATGTTAACTGGGGCCACACTATGGGGCTACGCCTGACGCAATCCTTACTGCGGAGTTATAATCAGAAGAGAGATTCAGTTATCTCATAACCCTCCCTAAGGGCGTACTGAGAATGTTCACTGGCCATCCCACAGGTCACTGCAGACTACGTATCCGTCTGAATAGACTTGTGATATGGTCCACTGACCCCTGCCGTTTTAACGCCCAATTCTCGAAAACTAACATGCCTTCTTCACGAATGTTATGCCACAGGGAGTAGAAGGG
Source organism: Anastrepha fraterculus (assembly GCA_037575425.1). NCBI lineage: Eukaryota > Metazoa > Arthropoda > Insecta > Diptera > Tephritidae > Anastrepha > Anastrepha fraterculus. The sequence goes on along the minus strand of JAYXIM010012293.1, from coordinate 108,849 downwards.
GTAGATATTTCGCCGTATACGGCCAGAAGAAAGACAAATACGCTCGCCGAACCCGGCTATATCTTAGGTCTACTAAGGGAACTGAACTTGGATGAGGTACTGTAACGACACTGTAATGACACAAAACAAAGATAAGAAGAGAACGCAGTGTAAACATCATTTACATTCATTCTTAGTACTAAATGTTTGTATTACTCTATGGCTGAGTTACGTTTGATGAAGTGAATCGCTACTAAAATTTGTAACTTTCTAAACAATTTTTATCACAGTCATATATTATATTAGTGACTTTCTAATATAATGAAAAAAAAATCCATATGAAAGTTAATTAGAAATTTTGCACATTCGTTCCATATGTTTCTGGAAATTATACATTTTTTTATAAATTAATTTATACTTCACGTGTGGCATGCATGCAATAGTATCCACCAATTAAAACTAGACAACGCAGCTATTGTACTTTTAATTTAGTTAGAACACACTTGTTCGAACTCATCTTCGTCCCGCCAGCGCTTCATCATTAATGCCGTATCATTAAAATTCCTCTTCGTTGAGCTGATGGAGGAGAAAATTGCTTAAACGCCTATTGTTGTTTTTATAATGTGTTTCTCTATTATATACATACTGAAAATTTTTGGCGATTTCTCTAATAATGCGTGCACATGCATTATTAAACTGACCTTCATGAAGGTTAACTTAAACTGGCGTTAGTGTTGTGGCGCATGACATACCATAGCTTAGTATAAGTAAATGTAGAATTAATAAGATATTTCCTACTAATAGTTTTTTTTTTTGATGTTTTATGATTCGTTAGTTATTTTTAAATAAGTTTTAATAAAAAACAAAAAAAAAAAGAACAGGAAAAAACAAATAAATTGAACATACCACACAACAATACTCCTTGGGGCTAACTTGCTATGTTCTAGAAAGAAGATTTGTACGAGTATATATTGAAATGTGGAGAGTAAAACTATTTTTGTGTTAAATATGTAGGTCAGTTTTTTTGTTTTTGCTGATTTTTTTTCGCTTTGATTGAATGAGTGACACGTGCATGCGGCGTGTGGGATGCCTTCTCACTATTGGGGTTACCAGACTTGGCGCATTAATCGGCACGTGTCTCAGTTTTATACGATTGTACTGGTCTAACTAAGAAACGAATTCAGGTTATAAAATTTAATTGTGACAAAAATACTTTTAATAAAAATATGCCGCTATATTTCAAATGGGAAGTATTTAGTTGCGTTTTCGTATGAATTTGGATTTTCGTTAGCAACTTTTATTATTATGTGGGGAATTGGTTTTTCAGCAGGCACAACCGCATTTTCTCTTATTTTATCTTAAAAACTCTCTGAGTCTTTCGACAAGCCAATGCGTTCATTGCTCTAATTAAAAAGTTTTACAATGCATGCATTGATATAAAAACTAAGGGCAAATGAAAAAATATTTGCAATACCGCAAACCCATCCTCACTTTCAGACTATAAATGATAGCTTGACACTTAACGCCAACTATTAATTCTTTTTTGTTATTTTCTTTTAACTTTCCGGTATGCCATGAATTTTACAAGTATATCGAGAAAATAATGCAGACATTTAAAAAAAGCGGGAAGAATGAAAAATATCACTATTTAAAATGCACCTACAAACTTTTAAAGTACGATACAGTTGATTTCTTTATTAATCAGCAGTATTCCCCCTCTCCTTTCGGCCTATCGGTTTTTTTTCCCCTGCAATGGTATCACAAAGGATGAACTAAACTTCTCGTTCAAGTGGGACCACTTTTTTGATAACCATTACAACCTAACCTAATCGGCAGTATTTTGTGTGAAGGTGACTTCATAATTTGGTTCATTAATTAGGTAAACCAAGACGAGACGCGGTTTTTCCTCTACATCATAAAAGTTTAAGGAATATAAACTGAATTTACAACAATCTAAATCCAAAGAATGTCACTTTAGCATCAAACACATCTGGCAACCCTAATCTACAGCAGACGCCATCCTACAATGGCATTCACGCAAGTCACATGAGCAGTTAGTCAGAGTCAATTGTGTGTGGATACATTAGATTGCATCACATGCCTTTTGCATGTGCCGAATGTGCTTGTCGAATCCACCCGGAGTGTTTAAATGATAATTTTTATACACCACATACTCGTATGTAAATTGGCGCTGGCACCGATACTAAGAGGGTATGCCACTATTTTCATTCTTTCACCGCTTCCAAACTTTACTCGTCGCTACAGAGAAAAGAAAGGATAGTTGTTTATAAAGCCGGGTTAAAAACACGCTCTCATCTCCCATAAAAAGAAAATTCAAAACTATTTTATTTCATGATTTTTTAACCAATTAACCGACCATTATTCTCATTTGGCCCTGAGCGGAATGTTGCTCTTCCTCATTTAAGAAAATAGTATTAAAATTTCTGTAAGCACATTTTGATTTTCATGCTTACTTTTTTCAGTATTGCTCCAAAGGATTGTGGTTTCTATTCAATTTCACACACTCTTTGCCGGTCGGTCAAAAAAATTATACAATAGGAAAAGTTTTTTTCTAATAGCGGTCACCTGTAACGCATTTCTGATATACTAACATTCCCATAATGAATAAAAATCTAGAGGATTTCGGTTTCGGTTTATTTATTTGAGCTCAGAAGCTCTCATTTGCATGAAACTCTTACCATGAATAAATATTAGGAAACTAATTAATTTGATTATAATTTCTCTTATTTACAGCGAAAATGGCCACCATCTCACAGAATCTCATGGCTCAAGTGGCCGAAACTTTGCCCTCGGGAGGAAACAAAGTATCCGTTGTCGGTATTGGCCAAGTTGGCATGGCCTGTGCATTCAGTATTCTCGCTCAGGGTATCTCCAACGAAGTTTGCCTTGTCGATGTGTGCAAGGAAAAGTTGCAAGGTGAATTGATGGACCTGCAGCATGGCTCAAATTTCCTCAATAACCCGAAAATTACTGCAAGCTCCGAATATTCAGCGACTGCCGGCTCACGTCTATGCATTGTGACAGCCGGTGTACGCCAAAAAGAAGGCGAATCACGTTTGTCGTTGGTGCAACGCAACACTGATATTCTGAAGCATATCATTCCCAATTTGGTGAAACACTCACCCGACACCATTTTGTTGATGGTATCCAATCCTGTGGATATTATGACTTATGTTGCCTGGAAATTGTCCGGTCTACCAAAGAATCGTGTCATTGGCAGTGGCACCAATTTGGATTCATCACGTTTCCGCTTCTTAATGTCACAACGTTTAAATGTAGCGCCCACCTCTTGCCACGGCTGGATCATCGGTGAGCACGGTGATAGCTCTGTGCCTGTATGGTCAGGTGTGAATGTTGCCGGTGTACGTTTGCGTGAGTTGAATCCCACCATTGGCACCACCGAAGATCCGGAAAATTGGGAAGAAGTACACAAGAAGGTCGTCGATTCGGCCTACGAAGTGATCAAGTTGAAGGGTTACACCTCATGGGCCATCGGCTTGAGTTCAGCTGCGCTAGCTTCGGCTATTTTGGGCAACTCAAGTAACGTCGTTGCTGTCTCAACTTCGGTGCAGGTGAGTTGATCGAATGGAAATTTGCCTTATATTTTTGTTTATTAAAATTAAAACGAATTTTGTTTTCTCAAATCAGGGCCAACACGGTATTGACAAGGATGTGTTTTTGTCGTTGCCATGCGTTTTGAATGCCAACGGCATCACCTCGATCGTCAAGCAGATACTCACACCTATGGAAATAGAGCAATTGCAGAAATCGGCCAATATTATGGATCAAGTGCAGGCTGGCATTAAGTTCTAAGACGTTATTGCAAGAAGAAGAATTCAGAGCAGACTGTGGATATACATACATACATACATACATATGAGAGTTAGAAGAGAAAGAGGAAAACAAGAAGAAGAAGAAATTACAGAGTAGAATATTTGTAAATTAAGCTTTTACGCTGAAAGAACTTACAAAAGTATTTATTTAATTAATGTGTAATAAGAAAATCTCGGGGCTATTACTTATTTCTAGCCAAATTCAATCTGAATTGCTTTAACTTATACATACAAACATACATACTACATACGCTTTGTACATCATTAATTTATGTGTTTAATTTTAATTGTTTTTATTTCAATGTTCCTTGTCCCAAAATGCGAAAACATACAAATAAAATAGTACTTTTTAGTTTAATGAAATTGACGATCGATCTGAGTTTTTTCATTTCCGTTCTTGATTTTTTGTTTACGAAAGGATTGAATATTCTTTTTTTAGCCTAAGTACATACAAAGAACAAGAAAAAATTTAATGTGTACAAAAAAATATTTGCAATTGTTGACGTTGTAAAATATTGAATACTATGAATCAACCGCAGCTACCTCATTAGCATAATTTTTGGAAAGGGTCATCGCAAATGCGCAAAGCAGCAGACCGGAAGCAGTGGCGACACTCGTCAGTCAAGCCAGGCAATGATATGCAAAGCAGATGATCGCTTGCACACTGCGCTTGTTAGTAAAAATTTTCAAAAAAAAAAAACAAAAATAAAATTGATATCTAGTATTTAAATGTTTAGGTAATAAAGAGTTTGAAATCTGTTCAATGCCGAAAACACCCAGCAGTAGGATATCAGCGAAATACATTGCCATTCCTTCTAATGTGTAGTAAAAATTTTAACCTTTTTTAAACCGAAAAATAAAAATAGGCATAATATTATGAAACTAGTTAAAAATGTACTTACAAATATAAATTATCCAAATTTGCACTCTGTAATACATTATCCAATGCACGATATTAGAATATATGGAGCAAATACTCAGGAAAATACAGTAAATACTTGTTTTTATTGATGTTAGTGCTTGTATTTGTTGTTTTTTGCATTTGTGTTTTTTCTTGAGTGGCGGAAGCTCGAATGCCTCTATTCACCGTCCGTCTGTGCGGGGCTTGAATCGGATGTGAAGGGCTTGCCGTCAATACGTTACCATATCCTCAAACCCCGATACTCTCGAAAGATACTTCATCGGAAGGAGACTTAGAACCCTTAGCTCTGACTATATTCGTTACTTACATACTGATAAAGCCTGTTGAAAGTTCCAAATTGCTGTTTATGGATGACCGAATTACGACGCAGTTGCGGCCCACAATCAATTTGAATTTTCGTTGTTTTATTTCAATTTAAAACTCGATAAATGTAAAGATTACGAGGTAATTTTTTCTCTGCATAATGTCTATTGTAAGTCCCCTCATTTGTAGAAGTACATCATGTCGCATGCAATAAATGTCAAATAGGTTCGAGACGCAAATTATTTTAAGGGTGTAAGGTCATCAGTCAAAAATCGTGTATTTGAATATTCAAAAGTAAAGTAGAAATAGTACAGGGTGGGCCAAATAAGACCTACTAATGTTAAGCACAAATAACTTTTTTATTTTTTTACATATTTATTTTTCCCTTTTTGTGGATTATAATTGAATTGTTGGAAATTTATTATGGAACCCTACAGTACAACAAAACGTGTTAAAATTATCGAGTTTTTCTATTCTTGTCAACGATCAATTGTTTTAACGCAGCGTAAATATCGACATATGTCGAATGAAGCGCATTTCCATTTAAATGGTTATGTCATCAAACAGAACTGTAGATTGTGGGGCTCTGAAAATCCAAGGGCAACACACCAACATCAGTTGCACCCATCTAAATGTACTGTTTGGTGCGGTGTTATGGCCACTAGAGTTATCGGTCCACATTTCTTCGAAAATAAGGATGAAAAGTCGGAATCGATTTCAGGAGCTTCTTACAGAACATACTGCTAGGCAAACTATGGACCTGCTGCGTGAAATTTTTGAGGAACGTCTGATTTGCAAAAATTCAGATTTCCCTTGGCCACCTCGTTCGCCAGATTTGACTGCGCCCGACTTCTTTTTATGAGGATATTTAAAAGACAAAGTGTATCTTAATAAACCAGAGACTATTAGAAAGCTGAAGCAAAATATTCGAGACGAAATACTGAGCCTTCAACCAGAAACATTATGTGGTGCGATGGAAAACGCGTTAAAAAGAGCCAATCTTTGTATCAAGAAAAATGGTGGACATTTGTGTGATGTAATATTTCATACATAATTTCCATAAAATATCTTCAATGTATAAAAACATTTAACCAAAATAAATGATTATTGCAAAAGTTATTTGTGTTTAACATTAGTAGGTCTTATTTGGCCCACCCTGTATATTGAATATTTTGACTTATTTCAAATTGGTTCAAATTAGGACAGTTCGACAGAATGTGAAGCTCGTGCTTTTAATGCATCAGTTTGCATTCAAAGTTATTTATAGCAAAACAACACTTTTTGACTTTTTCGCATTTTTGGATTTTTATTTTAAACCATTGTAATTGGTGTTTTAATATATTTTTAGCCAAACAAGTATACTTACACTATTTTAAGTCATCAAAATATACAGTCAAATCGACTTAAGATACTGAAAATTACAAAAAAAGTTGACCTTTCTCTAGTAAGCTTCTGGCTGTTCTCCTGTTCTCTCTCCGGGTACGATTGCCATAGCAACCTTAATAAACTAATAAAATTGTACTTTGACGGGTTACGGTTAACTCGGGAATAAAGGGAAATGAAATTGCTGATGAACTCTCTAGGGCACGACTGGCAGCAGATTTTCACGTTCCAGAACCCTACTGTGCATTAACTGGACAAACGTGAAATGCAGAGAAAACAGTTGGGAGATATCTCAAAGAATTGGAAAGTCCCTAAAGAGCTTCGTCAAGCGAAAAGCTTATAAGACGTTTTACCTACAATAGGCAATCGCCTACGTACATACATACGTAAATTAGACATGAGGAAAATAGTAGGTTTCCTGGCATGTCACAATCACTTAAATTACCATCTCTCACAAATTCACATTGGGACTGAGAAAAAGTGTCAACTCTATCTGGAGGATGATGAAACCATAGAACATATCTTGGGCAACTGTATTGCCTCGGCAAAGACAAAACTCTACACCTTTCAACGAGATCAAGTCGATCGGAGTGAAATAAAGACTGATCCTCTTGCAAAAAAATTTGTCCGCAATTCCCAACCTGAGGCACGGAACATCTGGGTTAAAAGAACCTGTTGTAATACGTTTAATGGTAGTAGTGCTAATCAAGAATACTAGTATTAACTACTTCTAAAACATGTAGTGGGATACAAATTATCTTTTAGGTCGAAATGCCAACCATTGGGCACACTACAGAAAACTAAATTATTTAATAGAAATGGCGAGAAATTAAATTCACAATTTCCTGCCTTCAGTAATAATTAATAAAAGGTTAATAAACGCCCAAAAGCATAAAATACGAATTTCAAAGGTTTTTGGTTGGTAAAAATTTTATATATGTAAAAAAGCATAAATTTTTCATATCTAACCGTTACACGCGAAATTCAAAACCTTTTATTCCATCAAAAATGTATCACAAATTATAGCAGCAAAGACACACACCAGCGACCGTTAGCTTTTATCAAATTCTATGTTCGCCGAATTTTGTATGACCAAAAGCTTCTGCTGATGAAAGTATGAATATGAGTATATTTGTATGGAATAAAAGGAAGTTAACTTAAAGATCTTACATGTAAAAGTGAAACTGGAAAACGAATTAATTAGGACTATGGTAAAAATATAATAACTACGTAAGAGAAGAAAACACCAACATCAATTTTTTCAATCCTGATTGATTGATATTTTTGATGTAATTGATATATTTCCTGAGGAAGTAGTTCTTAACAGTGTAGAAGGTATTTGGTTATGGAAGATACTTTTTTTGATTGGTGCAAAATGTGAGTAGTTGTTGAGTAGTTGGCAGAACGTTTAAGACGATGAGTGACAGCGGCAGTTAAATTATATTTAAGTATGCAATTTGATATATGTATGTATGCACTTAGTCCTGCCATAAATTTTGTTACAAGTTAAGTCCGTTATATATCTGAAATTATAATACTTTAGTCAAGCGGAATGATTACGATTCGGAATTTGGAGAACAGTTAGGTTCGAATCTCGGTGAAACACCAAAATTAAGAAACGGTTTTTGCTAATAGAGCAGAGGCTGACATCACAGCCATTAAAGAGATGCGATGGACGGGGCAAGGCAAGAAAACCATAGGACCTTGCGACGTCTACAACAGCTGCCATGTAAAGGAGTGCAAATTCGGTGTCGGATTTGTTGTGGAAGAGAGACTTCCTCGCCAAGTCCTCTCGTTCACTCCGGTGGACGAGCGTCTCGCAATAATCCGTATTAAAGCGCGATTTTTTAACAACTCACTCATTTGCGCCCCCGCCTCGACGGAAGAGAAGGACGATGCGCTCAATGATTCCTTCTATGAGCGCTTGGATCTTACCTATGAGCGCTGCCCCCGTCACGATATAAAAATGGTGCTTGGCGACTTTAACGCCAGGGTGGGCAAGGAGGGAATTTTTGGTTCGACAGTCGGAAAATTTACAATTTACAATTCACTGCACAACGAAACGAAACATGCGGTAACGGACCGAGGCTGATCGACTTCGCCGGGGCCCGAAACATGGTAGTCTGCAGCACCAGATTCCAGCATAAAAAGATTCATCAAGCTACCTGGCTGTCTCCTGATCGGAAAACGCGAAACCAGATCGATCATGCTGTGATAGATGGAAGACACGTTTCCAGTGTTTTAGATGTACGTACGATTCGAGGACCCCACATCGACTCGATTCATTACCATTGCAGCCAAACTACGTACATGCCTCTGTGCAACAAAAAACGTACATCTAACTACGCAAAGAATGTTCGTCATCGAAAAGCTGCAATCACAACAGACAGCCGGAAGATTCGCCACTCGACTCTCACTCCTGCTCTCAGAGAGTACTGCCCAACAACAGAAAATTAGTAACACCACTCTGTGTCATAGACCATTGACTGCTACGGTAAATTCTTCCTTATGAAGAACGAAATAAACTCCGATTATGACACCATGGCATAAAGCACCAACCGCCAATGAATGATGAATGCTTTAAGATATGAAGCAAGAAGCTTGATACTTAATTCTTGTAAAATTCGGATATGGGGAGCTTCACCGCACGAAAAACCTGCTTGAGTTAATTGGAAACATTTTTTTTATGTGGCGAATTTTCCACTTCACTTCTGTTAGCGCAACGCGGTCATAACACCAGAGCTGTTTGAGTCCATTGAGGTTTTGTGTTCCAATTAGACCAGAATTGGACTTTTTTGCCTTTATACAAACTTTGGCCAGTATACTTTTATATTTCTTACCAATTGTAGTCAGGTTGAAAATTACTTTTATATCGTTTGAATGCATCAAAGATGCATGGAGACTGGCTTGAATTGATAAAGTTGGCACGTGCGGCCTTGTCGCTTTATTAGAACGAAATGCATTTTTACCTGTAATGGTACAACAAAAAAATTGAAATGCTTTCTGATATTTCGATGGCAACTGACTAAGAAATGCAATATCTTGAGGTACTTAAAGAAACGTGTTTACGGCGTTTATGCAAAACAACGGCTGATGAAAGACAACAAATAACGATGTATCAAATGTGGCGAAGCATACTCGTGCGAAAATCATTAATATCGGCTTATGGTACATATATGTATGTAAAGATTACACCGGTTTACAAATTTAAAAAATGTTTACCCAAGAATAAAACGTATGTGAAATCAGTCACGCAATACGACAATCACATAAGTTTTTCGGCAGAGATAGCTTTCGAGATATCGCCATATATGGGTTTTTGATTAACGAAAAAAATATGATCTCAAATATGTCTAAAATATCGAGAATACGTGAAGCGCTGAAAATAAGTTATATATCAAAACAAAAGTAACTTAAGTTTTTATATATCGTTCATGCTACATTTTTAGTAAAACATAAACGCTTTCAAGATATTTACAAGGTTAAAAAATTAAAGTAGTTTTTTTTTTTGGTTTTGCGAAAATATGAAATTTTTGATGTATGTTTTAGGAAATATACATATGTATAAGAAGACGATTTTCGGACAATTTTATTTTTAATAATTGCTTAAAACTACTATACCCTAAAAAAATAAATGTCAAGAAAAAAATAAAAATGAAAAAGCCCTCAATCAAATATAAAAGATATTCACATAAGAATAAAATTTTTAATTTTTGCATTTTTGCATTGATCGTACTTCAGACGAACTAAAAATTTGCTTGAAGATTTCTAGAAGGAAATTTTTTTAACTCCATTTATTACATACAAGCTGTCATAAAAATAAAACTTAGTTATATTAACACATTCGCGACGCGACGTTGCTGGCTGTGCTTACTGTGGGCACGGGGCCGTTTTTTGTGAATTGCTACAATCGCGCATAGGTTTAGAAAAATTGCTATAACTTTTTATGTAATTAATATTTCTGTATGAAATTTTAAAGAAGGGAGCATAGGACTTGTTTATACACAAAAATTAGGGTTTGAAATTATACTTCAAAACAATTTTATTATTTATTACATGCTAGATGTACCCGAAACTCGTTTCTACGCCAACAACAACATGTCATATTCGTTTCCTCTGTGTAAAAATACATGGTTGTACTAATTTTTATGACAATCGATTGAACGGGGCAGAAGTTGCTACTCTGCAGCACCACCTGGTGGCGAGTTACATCTATGAGCATATTCTATAAACCTTCTCCGTGAAAAAATACATATATATACCAATTTTTATAATAATCGGTCCAGTAGGTTTTGAGTTCATCGATGACATACGGACAAACATTTATTTTTATATACATATAAAGAGGATAAACATATTTTTCAATAATTTTCAAATTTCATTTCATTTCATTATAATTTAATATTCTTTTTTTGTATGGTATGCTTGAAAACATATTTCAATATGCAGGGGAACTTTACATCTCTTGCACAGATATGACGTATCTCGACGTATTTTGTGCGAATAACATGCACGACGTCTTTTTTTAACAGTCTTACCGTTGTTCAAAATTTTCACTAATATAGGGTGTTTTTATTAGAGGTTAGGTTTTCAAGATGAAATAAAACGTATATAATGTAATGTTAGGGCCAATAATTTAGCTTTATTATAAAGATAAGGGTTTGCCATTATGTTTTAAAAATGATACCCATTCAACCAAAAGTGAGCTTCATCGCTGAACAAAATTTTCTTCGATGCGTCGCGCGAACCGAACCATTATTTTCGTAATAAATTGGCACGATTTGCAAACGTTGTTCAGGTGTAAGTCTATTCATTGTGAAATGGCAAACCAAACTGAGCATAAATCAAGTGACAGCTGTCAAAAAGACCATCTACGAAAAAAGTAGTGCCAACTTGAAAACCTAACCTCTAAAAAAAGCACCCTATACGTGATGTTTTATATTTCCTGATAACCTTTTTGTTGTGTCAAAACGGGGCGTTCGTGTAGAAGTTGAGGGCGCGTTGGTTGCTTCTTCTGTATTAGAATGTGATATATCAGGGCTTTCTTCTATCCAACTTTCCGCTAAACTCAGCATGATATCGTGACATCTAATTTTTGATTGCGAATTCAGTATTTGATAAATACGGAATGAATTAAATAAGGCACAGTGAAGAATATAGGAAAACCCCTTTTTAGTCCATTTGAGAGTTTTTCTGAAGACGGGATTATAGGCAAGATATTGATCGGCAAGATCGACCCCATTCATGTATTGATTGTAATCAATGATGCAGAATCGATCATGTCAGCATTATGAATAGTAGAGATGATTTGAATATTGTGCTTTTTTTACTGCTTCATACTTGTATCATAATTTCACCTCTTCGCTTGTAACGTGCCTCTCCATGTCGCAATTTTATATTTCTTAAAACATTCGGTACTCCCCGATTTGATCTTATTGTCCCAAAAACTCTTACCTTGTGTGCATAACGTAGAAGCTAACTTAACACTTGTAGAAATTATCTGTGTATACTATATATGATGCCATTTGTTCAAGTACGGAATCAAAAGTTCCAAAATGGTGTTTTCCAAACTAACGCTCTTTTCACAATATCAAATAATACTGCAACTATAACCAGTTTTCGATTTGCAAATCAGTCTATTGAGAAGGCCATATTTTACAATTTTATCTGGATTGTAAGTGCGGAATCGAAATCTTCCCCTGCTTGGGATTATCCCTTCATCGAGTGATAAATTCTATCCTGGTTCGTATACACTTTTAAATTGATTGCTAAAATAATCTATGTATAATTTCTTGCACTTTTATTAACCTGTTTTCCGTTGATTAAGCAATTGAGTTATTGGATAAATGTAGGAAGGTACAAATTCATAAAAACCAATCTCTACTCATGGTAGTACCGAAAACTGGAGTTTCTAAAACTGGGTGTGTCGACCAATAATTGTATATTTTGTTTTTTCTTACTAATCCCATTAGTAATATATCGACCATTTTCATCCATGCTCATGTTTTTTATACTTTAGGCTATTTGCATTATGATATCGATTTGTTTCGTAAACGATTTTTTCAATTAGGGAGGACCCCTAACGAATAAAGATGTCACATCGGTATTGCTTTGAGGATTGTTTGGTAAGAGGTTTTCTTGTAAGTAGTAAAAAGCAAGTGAGGTATCGCTACATTTGAACATTATAACCTTATCATCGGCATAAGTGGATGTACGAGTATATGTGATCCTCGTTAAATGTAGGTTAGCTGTGAAAAATGTGTACAATGTGTCCTAGGACGCTTCTTTGTGTTACATCTGCTGTAAATTCGTGGGGATTGATAGTTTCATCGTTTATTTTGACAAACAAATTTCTACTATCCAGGTATGATTTTAGAAGCATATAGTAATTATGCTCATTTTACTCCATGTAAAAAATCCAGTGCTCACTATATCAGGGGTTCACTATATCCAGGTACAACTGTATAGTTTCTACAAATATTAATCAAGAATTTTCATATTTTTGCAAAAATAACTATTTTTTAACTTTGTAAATATCTTTAACTTTAATGAAAAATGAATCAAAATCGAGTGACAGCAATATTCATTACCTTGAATTTGATATACAAAGCAATACAAGTATATGTTTTAATCGCTTGACGGTTTTTCCAGATACTAGACATTTTCATGACCTATCTGCTTTTATTTATCCCAAACCGTTATTTGGCGATAACTCAAAAACTGCATGATGGAAAGAAAGAATTGTGGGGATTTTCAGGCTCAGCGCCCGATTTTACATAGGAGAGGATTGTTTGCTTCTTGGGTTTTTTTGTCTGTAAACTAGTGTAATCAACTACTCCACTCAGCAGCTTTGTATACTAAACCGTTCGCATCTACACTTCCGATCGCACAACGTCCAAAACGTGCTACGACCAGAAAATCATCAGCAACGGTGCGATGAAAAACCGCGATTAGAGCTACTGGTAAATTCTGCGCTCATTTCAATGCATTCCGCATAAATAGCATAAAAGTGTGGGCCATATTTACTATACAACGCAGACAGGTGGGCGACGGTTGATTTGCTGAGACGTAGAATTTTTAAAATTAAATTTTAATAAAATGCAACAAAAACCAATTTATGTGCATTGTTTATGGTTACTTAGCGAATTTTTGCATTTCACGCACGCTAACTTGAACGATGATGGTGTCCTCCAGGAAACCAATAGAGTGCAGCAATACCCAAGTATTGAATCGATACAGCAGCAGAATCTTCAATTGCTGCAGGAAACGCTGGAGCTGGGCTGGAAGTCATTCTGTGAGTAGTGCAAGAAATGCCTGTGCATTAGTATTTGAATAAATGTATACGTGCACATATGTATATACAGATATTTCTAATTGCTTTTCCAAACTCTGTACTTAGGTGAAGCACCCGTTGACGAGTCTGTTATGTTCCTTCACAGTGGCATAAATCCCTGCGATGCCAGTATACACGTGATGACGCTGACTAATCAAAGCATTCGACTGCCCATCAAAGCAATTTCTGAAATAAGCGATTTCGATATCAATCCCAAGCGTAAAACGCTCATCTACGTGAATGCTTTCTACACGCTCGATAGCTATTTCAGCGTGCAAGCGCACCTAAAGCTACTGCAGGCGACACGTCGCGACCTGAATATTGTGCTTGTGGATTTCGCCAAAGACGTGCTACAACTGTATAATACGGTACGGCATCACGTTGTTGTGCAGGCTCATTTTGTGGCGAAAATACTCAACGTGCTGACCCAGCAAGGCATCGCCCCAGAGGACATCACCTTGGCGGGTCATTCAGTGGGCGCTAACATTGCAGCATTAGCAGCGCGCATCTACGCTAGCCAAGCGACAACGCTCGACGTGCGTATGGGACAATTAGTAGCCATTGATCCGGCGCTGATGTGTCGACCGTCGGACATTTACGTGCATGCCAATGTCAGTACTCGCGTCGTAGTCATACACGGTGAGGGTGATGTGTTTGGCGTGCGCGAACGACGTGGTACCATCGATATTTATCCGAATGGCATTGGTTTCTTTTCGCGTCGTAAATTACAACCAGGCTGTAGCACGAAGACTTGCAGTCATATGTACGCGTTTGTATTATTTATGGAGGCGCTGATCGAGGGTGTTATGATACCGGCAGTGAAGTGCGATAGTTGGTCAAATTTCCGTAGGCGGCAATGCGATTTCAGTGATTCGGTGGCGATTGGTTTGAAGTACCCTGCTAAGGCCAGTGGTGTGTACTTTTGTTTAACACAAGCAAATCCACCTTTCACATTCATGGAATATGGCATAAAGTATCAGCGAAGCATGGTCTCCAGAAGCGCAACAAATTTAGTGTAGCAAAGCGTTGGTGATGAGGACCATAAATTATTACATAAGTGAGAACATAAGACTTTAGAATAAGTAAAAGTTAGTGCTTAAGTAATTTGTTCCTAAGTAATTAAAAAACAATGGCAAACAAAATTCGCTGGTTATGTTTTTTTTTGTTCCTATTTTTTTAATCATGTTTGTGTATGTGTGTCCACTGAATAGGGCCCTATAGAAAATTTAACTGATGTTATACTTTTTTAACCTGTTAGCGTTATGGCGTTATGTTAAGTCTAATTGCAGCGAGATAAAATATACCCTGCTTTAGAATTTTTTGTTTATCAAAACCACAAATAAGAACAATATATTGTTCGGTGGTCATCGCAGCTGAGTGGGTTCGTGCATGACTATTACCCGAAACCGCGGGAACGAAACATAAAACGATAAAAAAAGTTTTTTCGAATAGAGGTCGTCCTTCGGCGTACAATGAAAACCTTCGAGTGCATTTCTATCCTAAAAAAGCTCCTCATAAACCATAAAACTATTTGCCATTCGAAGGCCGCTTAAAACTGACGTTCCGTCCATTAGTTCATATATACAGGGTTGCTCATATTCGACGGACCCATCTGGCAATCCTGTATCTTTTGACAGAGACAGGTCGCTTAATGACATACCGCGTTGGAAGCGTCAGTCTAAGCAGACTTTTACCATGGAACAGTACACGCCACGCGAGCGCTGCCAAATTGTTGAAATTTACATTCAACAAAAGAAGTCAGAAGAAGAAGAAAGAACGTTATCGCGATATGATAACCACTTTTGTGATGCCAATTATTCGTCGAAAGCGTATAAGGCAGTTCTGGTTTCAACAAGACGGCGCTCCACCACACACAGCTCGCACCACAATCGATTTTTTGAAGAAATTGTTTCCTCGTCGTTTGATGTCGAAGATTGCTGATTTTGACTGGCCACCGCGTTCGCCCGATTTAAGGCCACCTGACTTCTTCTTGAGGGTATATTTAAAATCAAAGGTTTATATTAATAAGCCAAAGACCATAGAAGAGCCCAAAAACAACATTCGGGAGGAAATAGCCGCTATTCCAGCCGAAATGTTAGCTAAAACTATGGAAAATGCTGCAAAACGGGCACAATACGCCGTACAGGCTCAAGGCGGCCATTTGAGAGATATCATATTCAAAAAGGGTTGTCAACAAATCTACTTGAACCAAATAAAATGATTACTATCGTCAACATCAAAAAAATTGTGTTTTTCTTTGATTTAAAAAAAAACACATGGGTCCGTCGAATATGGGCAACCCTGTAATTACATAAAAATATATTATCTAAAGGTACATAGACTGAATATATAATTTTATGAATTTTTTTGTTTTTAAATTAGCATATCTAAAGTATTGTTTTAAAAAAGAGTTTGCGCTGAGCCGAGTCTTTTGAATCGCAAAAATCAAACAGATCCGGTTGAATTAGAACATAATCTTGGTTTTACTCGAGTGATTTAAAAGTGGTAAAACTTTTCTAATAAACTGGCAGCTAGACGAAATAAAAAATTTTAACTTTCAGTAAATAAAACAGCCGTTTTTGGGATAAAATAAATTTTAAAAAATGTCATTTATCTGTATCAGATAAAAATGTATATATTGTACGTAATTGTATATATTTGTACATAAATGATCGGATGTTTATTTCATTATAAAGAGAAAGGTATGCCGTTAATAGTTAAAATAACATCAGGCAAATGACCACCACTACAATATCATTTTCATGAAGTTTTCCATCACCGAATTGCTAAGTGGCTGCACTATGTCCTCGATATCCTCACGAATTCCATCTTTGAGGTCTTGAATCGACCCTGGACTGTTGGCGTACACCTTCTCTTTCACGTGGCCCCAAAGAAAAAAGTCACAAGGTGTTAAATTACAAGATCTCGATGGCCAATTGTGATCACCCTTTCGAGAGATAACACGGTCCGGAAACTTTTCCCGTAAGAGATCAATGGTTTCGTTGCCTGTGTGGCACGTAGAGCCGTCTAGTTGAAAATAAACGTTGTCCAGATCAATACCATCCAATTCCGGCCATAAAAACCCCATAATCATCTCTCGATAGCGCAATCCATTGACCTGTAACACCTGTTAATGGAAAACCCTTTATATGTATATGTATTTGTATATACATAAAGTTCTGTATGGATCGAAACAAGTGCTAATGCCTTGTTTTTTTATTAAAGCTTTGTGGCACCCAAAGTGAGTCATGCGGTCGAGTTGGTGATTTGTTTTTTGATAATTTAAGCCAGTTTACTTTCTGAAATTTTTAAAGAACTTTCTCTCAAATTAACTTTCGGATATTTACACTGAACACTAAAAACATTTGACAGTAAAATCAGTTGAGGAAATTACTTTCCTTGCCATGTTTGGCTGCGAATTAAAATTTGACTATACAAACATTAAACAGGTTTCACTGTTTGTAAGGCCTGCGCCTGAAATTAGGCAACGCTATACGAAATTTATAATCGTTGGCTAGCACAGCTGATCGCACACGCACACATAATCGGTCCCAATATATATGTACACGTATGCAGTCGGTGAATAACCAGTTGGCTAGCACACACAGTTTGGCCGAATGCATTCACTCACCAAATGGGATTTTGTTCTCTTGGGTCGTTGGGCACATTCGTATTCGTATTGTAAGCCAAGATAGGTAGCTCAGTGAGTAGATTTAATTTTTTTTAAAGCATTGCTGGCAGGTGGTAAGCGAAGTTTTTATGCGAGTACAATACTTGGATGTTAAGAGTGCTTCTCTCGGCAAGTTGGAGCGCAGTTTTAGCGCGGCTGGCAAGCGATCGAGTTGTGGCGAATAGTGAAACTTTCGCGTACGCAAGCACAAAACGCGCGTTAAAAGAAAACGTATACATGTACATACATATATGTATGTATATATATGTAAATACATATAAATAAAATAATAAAATAAAAAAAAAAAAATTCAAATATAGGAGTAAAAGAAGTAAAGAGTAAAACTGGAATGAAATGTTAAGTGAAAAATTGATGTGATCATAAGAATAAAGCAAGTTCTAAATATTCAGTGCACAAATGTCTGCTTTTGCTTTAGAAATTGGTTGAAACGAAAACAAAAACCTGAAATTGATATGCAAAGAAACGTATTTTGTTACAGCTGCTGTCGTGAAACAGTTATTTTTCGCGAAAATTTTTACGCCATTGCAAATTGCATGCTACGTATGTATATGTGTGTGTTTTGACAACAATCGCAACAAATAGTTTAGTTGAATAACTAATAAACTTATGAATTTATAATATAATAGTAATTTTAACAAAAACTGCTCAGCTTGCTTGAAAATTCAAAAAAATAAGAGGTTTTATAAAGTAGCGCGTAGAGCATTCTTCAGTGGAATATTCAAGTTCGTACATATACATACATACATACATAATATAATACTTGCATATGAGTTAATGTCGCAAGTAACAAAAAAAAAATCGTGCACATGAACAAAAATTGTTTCGACGGCTATAACATTTCTTGCATTACACCATCTCCTATGTTACGCACTGACCAACTATCTCTGCTTGGAGAGCAACCAGCACTTGCCAACCGTATACATCTGGTATGTAGGCACCCTACTGGAAAAATCTGAATAAATGAATCAGATTTGTATTAGTAACGATTTTTTAATTTTTATATAATTTTGATAATTTAAATTAATTAGCAGATGTTTCCAATTCCACACAATACCACAAAAATGCTTTTGAATTGCTTTCACGAAGTTTCAGCAAGCTAGTCTCAAAGATATTTCTTGAAATACCTTAAAACTTCAAGGCATGAAATTAAAGAAAAAAACTATTCTAATGCGGAATACGCTTTTTTTCTTTGTAAAAGGCCACAGATATATTCTGAATACAAACCAAATCCAAGGCACATCAAACCGCCAGCAGCAGTTGGGTTGCAATTTGAATTTTTTCTATTTATTTGGTCTCTAAATTGTCAAATTTTGTTTAAGTTACGCTGAACTGTCAATCTTTTTGATAGATTTTGACATTCTATGGACCAAAGACAAAACAAAATACAGCCACCGTCAAAAGTATTTACACAAAGCTGAAATTTCGCGTTAACTCGAGCGCTTGCTTTAATGTGAAATTTACCGTTGTTGTCTTTGAATTTGCACTAGCTATCTTTGCATACTCTAAATATTTCAACGACAACAACCTTTTTAAATACAGTTGTGTTTAACAAAACAAACAAAGTAAACATTGTGAATAATTTTGTGTAAATACTTTTGACTATGGGTGTACATTAGGGCAGGTCGATTTAAAAATCGCTCATTGCTCTGTGAAAATCGTATTCTAGGGATCTAAATAAGAAACTTTGCGAAGGAACCATACCTCTAAAACGAATTCCGATGTCTCCCAATTTGGGTCGAACGAAAAATCCCACTTTGACCCATTTAGAGTGCTCCAATCGAGTCCAAATGTATGACCGACCCCCACTAACTTTGGACGGCCGATCCACCCATGCCAGTGGCACACCCCCTGGAACTCCCCTGGGGGGTTCCCCATACAATCATTTCAAAATATCACCATTTTTGGCCTTTACATGAGAAAATAAACTAAAAATTTCGACCCAGATTGGGGGACATCAGAATTCGTTTTAGAGGTATGGTTCCTTCGGCAAAGTTTCTTATTTTGATCCCTAGAATATGACTTTCACAGAGCAATGGCGATTTTTTTTGCCTCCCCACAAATCGACCCGGCCTTGTGTACATTGCTCTTATTGTTTTTGGACTACTACTCCACCGACTGTTTAATGCCCCTTGAACTAAATAGCGCCAAAGACAGGGTTTGTTTTTAAATATACCGATTTCAGAGAAATTACGCGTAGTAAACAAAATATTGAAACGATATATGGAAAATTCGTATTATCTAAAGCTAAATGGGGATAATCCCTAACCGGAAAGAAATGTGCAATATTTTTGATTTAATGAATAAAAAGTTTGCTTTGTTAAAAAATTCCAATCTGAAAAGGTTCGAGAAATAGAGAATGTGCAATAAATATGTTCATTGATACATAAATCAATTGAAAACGATGTAAAAGATGGGCGCAGGTATTATGGATCTGTTACCAAGCTCTGTATACGGTGCAAAAAATCCGAAAGACCTATTTATTGTAATCTTTTTGAGTAGCCAAGCATCGATCAGGGCTTAATGTAATCGGATTTTCACATCCAGACTAGTAAAGAAGCTAGTATAACTTCTGGCGAGAAAAAACATAGTAATTCTATGTAGGTTACCCGATCATTGTGAGATAAAACGAGATATTCGAGAAACTAGCAAGAAGGAGTTTTTAAGCTATTCTCTTGGTAATAGTATCATTTTATAGCCTTAGCTGGTTTACGTCTTGAGCGCTAATATATGAGCTGGTATACTGCTACAAACATTATTGAAATGTAATCGGAAAAGCTCTAGCAACTAAAATTTTTTGACTACCCCTCCAGTAAGAATCACATAGTAAGTCTGTCTTCTGAGACAGAATTTTAACTATGTCTAGAGTAGGATGTCTGAATACCCGGCTCTGAGTGCATCTAGTTTAACATTTCTAATGAATTTCATAGCTGATGTAATGGATGCTAGAATTGTATTTACCAAAATCTTCTTGGCTGTTATTCGCGAGTCTACAGTATCAGACTTGAGGGTTAGAGACGTACACAAACGATATTCCAAGTAATAGGATTCAACAAACGTTTTCCAAACATTTCTATTTCTGGACATAGACCTCAGTTCATTAAAGATATTCCAGTTTCATTGCGAGTAGTCATTTGCCAAGTCATCATTGGTCTGCCTCTTCTCGTTCCTTGCAGGTTCCGAGTCATGGCGGCAGGCGGTATTTCATGGCAATGCTTTCGCAGAGTCCATCAATATTTTCTTTTCTTAATTTCGTTGTTGATGCTTTTTTGGCGTGTAATTCCCCAGAGCTCCTTGTTTATTATTACTCTTGGCTACCATATCTCAAGGGGTCCGGCTGGCCTAGAGCTCGAAAATTTAGGGTATTTTCAGAAATTTTTTTACAATAATTTTTTCTTACATACAAAAATTAAGAATAAAAAACTGTTTTTTAATTTTAATAATTTAAAAAATGGCGCTGAAGTTGACCCTCGCGAAAAATTGGACCTGGACGATGTTGTCTATTTTGTATCTTCTATTAATCTGAAACACAAAAACCAAAAAAATTATTAATCAGTGTGACTATAGCTATTTTTTTTTGATAACACCAGGCTGAAAAAAGTAGTTTTGAGATAATTGAGTTTAAAGTTTTGAGAGTGGTCCCGTGACGAATCTGACTCTACTTGCTAAAATGGCTGTAGAACCGAAAATACTGGGAATATTCTTAAAAAAATTTGAAAATATACTCTTAAAAGTCTATACTTTAGAACGACCAAACAAAAAACAAAAAAAAGAAGAGGTGATCACAATTGGCCACCGAGATCTTAACACTTTGTGACTTTTTTCTTTGGGGCCACGAGAAAGAGAATGTCTACACCAACAGCCCAGGGTCGATTCAAGACCTCAAAGATGGAATTCGTGAGGCTATCGAGGACATATGGCAGCCACTTTGCAATTCGGTTATGGAAAACTTCATGAAAAGGATATTGTCTCGAAAGAGTGGTCGTGGTTATTCATCAGTTAGTTTTTCCGACAGGGTATTTACCACATACATATGGGATTGTGTGCAAGATATTCAAGTATCTATATTCATGTATGGGTGCATACACATTTCTAAATATTTATCAACTCTGCGTACTCTCTGTTTGTTAAACATTTTATTGTTTTTCTGCGCTCTTGCCAATACTTTTAATACTTTTGAGCATTGTGTATTACACGCTTGAAAAGCTTTGAATGTAAGCGATCTCAGTATGTTGTGTGCATATGTGTATTTTTTATGTGCTTTGGTATTGTTCAAAAATCATCGGAATAATGAAGTAGCAAAGAGCTGAATGATACAAATTCATACTTACATGCATACATGCATACACCACACATTTAATTGTGTTCAGATATGTATGTATGCGTACCAAAATACCTTTAGAGTGATTTAAATGCAACAAATATTGTAAATGTACATACCCTGCAAGACAGTTTATTTTACCATTATCATTAATTAAAAAGGGCTTAGCAAATTACTCATTTTTGTTCTAGCCTCGGGGTAAAACTGAGAATTTTCGTCTTGTGATATGAGTAGATTAGGTAATCACTTTTCTACTAATACTTAGTTGTTCTATGTAAGTGAAAAATATATGTATCTAAATTGCTAAAGAAAGGGAAAACAACCATTCGCGCAACCAAAGGGGCGTTTGGGGGTTCATACCAATCAAACACACATAACAAACACTCCATATATTATATATGGCATATAATAACATAACGCACATCTAAATTCAATTTATGTTATTATTGCGATATATAAAATATTCAAAACAAATTCCATAGAAAATGTGCGTTTGGTATCCACAGTGGTCAGTATGTGGTGCATACTTAAACGATGACGTGCAGAAAACTAAAAGGTTCCTATAGACAACACCATGCAAAAACACACAACAGCGGCAATATTGTTTCAGTTAATAATGTCGTTGTTGTGTGTTTTTGCATGGTGTTCTCTATAGGAACCTTTTAGTTTTCGAGACACAAGTTTGTAGACATCAACATCAACATCAACATTTACAGATTCGACCTGTATTTAATCTTCACTTCTAAAGTTCCAAAGTCTATCCTAAGTGTTTCCAGAAATCCATTAATTTTGCGCAAATGGTTTAAAACTGTTTGTTGGTTCGACTATCGTCAATCTTTAGCTCCTGGGCGGTGCTACAACTAATAAAATGTCGGTCTACTTCGATAATTTCTGTGATTTTATCGGCATTTTCAATATTATCGACATTTTTTTGAACATCAAAAACGCCTGAACGGAAGCGACGAAACCAAAATTGCACATAATTAGCTATTACAGTATCGGCACCATAAACACTATTCGCAATTTCAGCGGCTACATTTTTGCACGCATTTACATTATTTGTCTCGCTATGGTGATGACTTAGACAAATATTTTTATCGAATTCACATGGAAAGAGATCTTTGGAATAAAATAATTTTGAATATGAAGTCCGTATATCTATTTTTGAGTTTTCCCCCAAATAATTGTGAGAAACCCTATAAATATTTACGTATTTTATATTATATTATAAGTATATGAGAGAAAAAAAATTATTGAAGCACACCTGAAAACAACTCATAGTTCTTAATGCTTGAAATGTAATCACTGCTGATAAAAAAACTCTACTCTTTGTTGGCATCACAAACGCCTCTGTGTCTAAACTGCTCAGTAATGTCTTGCAGGGTATGTGAGAACTTATATGCAGACGAGAGTGTGCGCGTGAATGCAAGTTTATTATATCAGAGATATGTTTTTTCTTCTGTGTACTTGAACATTGCGTATTGAAAACAGGCGTCTAATCAACTTCTCATCCGAGAGCAATTCGATAAGCGCTGTAACAGGTGAGATCGCTCTGATGTTAAACTTCAGCCAAAGATAGTTCACGTTTGTATGTACTACTCTTTTATGATGTACTCATATATATATATAGGGTGTTTTTTTAGAGGTTAGATTTTCAAGATGAAATAAAACGTATATAATTTAATGTTATGGCCAAGAATTTAGCTTTATTATAAAGATAAGGGTTTGCCATTATGTTTTAAAAATGATTTCGGGCAAGTGGCCGCCGCGGCTGGCTCGAATAAATTCCAGCCGAGAGGCCCAATTTTCGACCACTTTTTGCAGCAAGTGGGGCCGTATGTCAGCAATAACACGCCGAATATTCTCTTCCAAGACGTCAATCGTCTCGGGCTTATCTGCGTAGACAAGCGACTTCACATAGCCCCACAAGAAATAGTCCAGCGGTGTTATATCGCACGATCTTGGAGGCCACGCCACAGGTCCACGGCGCCAGATAATGCGCTCACCAAAAGTTTCCTTCGCCGTAGTAGTTTCGTAGCGCCGTCTTGTTGGAACCAAAGGTCGTCCACATCAACATCGTCCAATTCAGGCACGAAAAAGTCATTAATCATGGCTCTATAGCGCTCTCCATTGACTGTAACATTATGGCCGGCTAAATTTTAAATAAATATGGACCAATGATTCCCTATGCCCTAAAAAAACACCCTTTACATACATATATGTACATATGGATATGTATACGTCAATATTAACATATATTTTCAATATGCCGCTTAGTTTTTCAGTTATTAATGTCAAACCTTTCTGAAATTTTCTATGTTAAATGCAATTGGAACAGTTTTCGTGTAAAAAACTCGGAGGTACTCCAATAATAGAAAACTAAAAAATGATGGATGCCCTGATTACAGGGGTTGAAGATGGTGCTCCTAGGTGTCAAAGCTTGCTTTTGCGCAGCACGTCACAGCTGCAGAGGTATGAGAAATTGATTCTTTCCTCTCACCATTTAGACAACTTCTGAAGCACGTTTCGACATGTTTTCGACCTTATATTTCTGCATACCTTCATTCGAATACCTATGTAGATATGTTCCCTCTTTTTCAAGTTCATATGTGGATCTCGTATTTGGTCTGAATTGTTTTGAAAAAAAGGGAAACGGCTCAGCTTTGGTTAAATCTTTCAACTCTACTTGCGTAAAGGTAAGTTTCTTAGGTAGAAGCTTGAAAGGGATATACGACATACCAAAGCGATATATTCCCGGCCGAATCTGTTTGGTCGCACTTTGTAGTTTTCATATAGTGTGTAGTTTCTTGTTTTTTAGCCATTTCTTTGCGAAATCTTTCGGTTTCGAGCCAATCCGTAGCCTATATGCTGGTTAATAAGCAAAGCAAAGGCCGAGGGATGGACTTTGTACAAAGACACCAGTCTGCCGACAAGGTTGAAATAAGTGATGTATGTAAAATATGTAGGATAGATTTTGTTGAGATTTTTCATGGTTACAAATGCTCTCAGGATCCGTGCTTAGATACACATCTATCTTTACTGAGAGAAAGAGAGCTAAAAATGATCACGCTGAGAAGTTTCTTTGAAGCTCAGGTTATGTCTTCACGTTTTGTGGTTTGAAGTGGCCCACTTATGTTACGAACATTAAAATAGATATTTTTACTTCAGAAACAAGATGGACGTTAACGGCCTTATAAAAAAATGTATATATGTATGTCCTTATGAACTACACCATGCGATCGTAAAAATTATCCAGGAAAAATTGCACATGTAGAATCTATAGATTTTGTACAGTAATGCTGCATACTCAGTTTTTCATTTCTCATGAATTTAATTTTTTAAAGTTCTTTAAAGTTTCAAAGCACAACGTTTTCAAAATATGATTTTATATGCTTTTACTTTTTATTATTAAAGAGGATATATCCAGCTCATAAAATTTTTTTGTTTGTAAAATGTATCTCCAAATATCCCCGAAATTTCCATATGAATTATTAAAAACAAATAATACGTTAATACTAGATTTACCAGCTATTTAAATATACATACATACCTATTTCTTCCAAGCCCAGTCAAAATGGCTGGTATTTAAAAAAAGCGCTTAGTGAGGTTTCCAGCCTTTATTTACCTTTAAAAGTGACAAAATAAGTTGAATAATATTCACTGTAGTACATAAATGAATCTATAGACGTTAGCAATTAATAACAATAATAATATATTCCATAGATATGCAGGCTAGATTTCCCGAATCTTCTGCATATTTGCGTTTCGCTTGCCATGAAAATGGCAATACGAATACTATAAAAATAAGTTGAAACAAAGGGCCGCTACACGTACTGTTTCGGAATTATGGTTTTCCCGGAATCTATTGTATTCAATCTACTCATCAATGTTTGTAGCTGCTCAAATATAATTGCATTACATAGAAGCTTGACTGGAATTGGCACAAACGTCAATAAAAAAAATATAATATGTGCTACGAAAACATATAAAATAATATAATTTAAAACACAAAAGTCATGACATCAGTACGGAAAGAAAACGTTACATGCAGTAAGAATTTTGAATTTATATCGCAAAGGTAGTATTACAACTTCGTTCTTTTTGCTATTTCGTTCTTTGCTATACGAAAAATTGAACTTTTCTCTTATGAAATAAAGTAATGGATAAGTTCGTTTTAAAGTCCTATAAACATTTAATTGATAAAAAAATGAAAAACTGAGTATACTGCATTAATACAGGCTTTACCTAAAATGAATCAAGATTCTATAGTAGTTAGTCATGCACGAGCATCAGCTGTCTGTTAGTTGGCTAAATGATAGTCCAGAGTATTGTTTACACTCATGCGGAAGCACTTTGCCGGGAGTAAACGCGAAAAAAGAAAATCAGTAATAGATTTCAAACGTAATAGTGTGATTGCATTATATATGGCTGGAAAGTCACAACCAGCGATTGTTCTTGAGCTCGAGCACCTTAAAGTAAATAAAGTTTTCGTTTATCGCACCATTACCCCTTACAATGATACCAGTAGCATCGCGAAACGCCATGGAGGTGGTCATCTCAAGACTTCAATGTCACGTGAAATGGTTCAAAAAGTGAAGGAGCAACTTGAGCGATATCCACGACGAAGTGCCAATCAAATGGCGAAAGAACTGAAAATATAGTAGAACTGACCGTAGCATCCGCTACATACTGAAATTTGATCTCATAGTCAAGCCTTACATCATCCAAAAATCGCATGATCTCACACCAAAGCAACAACAAGTCAGACTTGAGAGAGCGAAGGAGTTGCTTCGCTTGGCCGAAAGTATTCAATTTTCGAACATTGTATTTTCTGACGAGAAAATTTTTCAAATTGAGCAATTCGTAAACTCTCAAAACGATAGGGTTTATTTGACCGACCATTCATACGAGAATTTGAGTCATCGATTGGCCACCAGCAGTCATTGGCAGCATCCACCACAGGTAATGGTTTGGGCCGCTGTAACCGCAGATGGGCGCTCTCCAATCGTTTTCATCGAGCCTGGCCTCAAGGTCAATGCGAAATATTATCGGGAAAGCATTCTGCAGGTTGCTTTGAAGCCGTGGACAGACAAACATTTCGGTGGCAGACTATGGACGTTTTAAATTCATTGCACGCGAATCCGATGGATTATTCTCTTTGGGCTTGCGATTCGCTTCTGGGCCGCTTTCTGTGGTCATAAGTTCAAAAGTAAATTGATTTTTAATTTTGTATTATTTTCACACATGTTTTACTTTGAATTGAGTAAAAGTAATTTTCCAAACTAAATTTATGGCATTTTTAATTGGTTACACTTCGAGTGCCGGACCTTGTATTCACGTGCACATTAAATGTTTGCTGTATAACAAAATAAGTTGATTTGTGTCGCACAGTGTTTCCGCAAATAAATTTAATTAACATTTCATATGATACAAAGCGTAGAAGGAATGAATATGTTAATTAAGTATGTCCAATAGGCAAACTACATTTGAGAGATAAAAAGCGTATTAAAATTTAGAGAAATTACATTAGGTGAGCTCCATAGCATATACAAATTCGTGAAAAATAAGCCAAATTTTTGAGGAATAAGCAAAGGTATGTTAACAGATAACAGGAGCAAAATAGGCCACACACTGTTGGTCATGGAAAATATGTCAAATATGAAGAAGTGAAGTGAGAAGCGTAGTGAGCAGCAACTCATAGAATATTTAGAAGCTAATGAACTTTTCTCGAAATTCCAATCGGAGTTTTGTAAACATCATTCATGTGAAACAGCAATAAATTTTATCATAGATAAATTAAAAACCGGTAAAAAAAAAACAAAATAAAATTATGGCATCTTTATATAAATACGAATATATTCAGAAGAACTTCCGTAGGCCATATTAAAAACCTGTAAATTACACAGTCCAATCTGTATGAGGCAAAAATATTTCAATTAAAATTGTAATAGAATTAAGAATATGTGTAAAATAGGGTATAAAAATGCTAATAAAGATAAGTTAATGATAATAATAATAATGTTTAATTTAGTATAATAATAAGTAGGATAACTCCGTACAGCTGAATACATTAGGGCAATACCAGCTAATCCTCTTCTGTCGGTAGACATAATAGCCTGATGCTAACATTTGTCCCGGGACACGTGAGTATCGCGGGTAACGAGATCTCTGACTCTTTAGTCAGAATGGGCTCTGAGGTCAACTTCCTTGTCCCGGAGCCCGTCCTGCCACTCCCTTCTGCAGCCATCAAAGCCACGGTTAGCAAACGGGTTACTCTAACCCACAAGCGAGCTTGGCAGGCTGAGTGAGGCTACAGATGGACAAAACTGATGTTACCTGTCATGTCCGACCGACTGTTGCAGTTCCTCCTGTCACTAAGCAGAGGGGACTGTAGGAGGCTGATTGGACTGTTGACGGGCCACTTTCTATGAGCGAAGTACATGGAAAAGGTAGCCATCTCAGACAGTGCACTCTGTCCAGCTTGTGAAGAGGACGATGAGACGGTGGACCACTCTGAGTGCTGTATTTGCTAGTCTGTCCCCACAAAAAAAAAGAAAAGATAATTATCTTGAGGGCATACAACATCAAACGTTTGTCTATACGCGTCGTTCGAGTTTAATTAGTTAAAGTAAGCAAAAAAACCAATCTGGTTGGATACTCAACACATACGAGTTTGCCAGAAACACGTTTGAATATTTTTGGCCTATGTATCTGCGTTAAAAGAAGGCTACGTTAAAGAATAAGACGAAACACGAACAAAAAGCTTTAGTTGTTCATATGTCAAAAGCATATACATACTTAAGTACATTCCCACAAACAAATATCTCATAAGCAAATAAAGTAGTTGACTGGCAGGGCTTGTCAATCGAACTTGTCTTTTATCCAACTGTTAACCCTTTTATAAATAGCTATCAATGCATGCGCCTCTATATTTTTATGTTCTTTTCTACATTAATCTACTCTATAGCTATTTCAACGTACTTACAGTCAAAAGGATATTTTTTCATGCATATTACGCATGTGCGGAGCTTATCACCCTGCAATAAAAAGGAGAAAACTATCTCAATTGAACTATTTCGGGACTAGAGTAAAATATTCACATCATTTCCCTTATATTCAAACGATCGTTTCACATTCCCCTTCTCACATGAGAGTGGAAATATATGAGTCGAAGTTTCGAACTTGAGCTTGTTTATTGCTACTACTAAGGCGAATCAGAACGCCATCAAATGTGTCTTTTGGTCTGTATGATATCTGTGTTATATAACATATATAATTGGCACGTACACGATTTTTGGGTGTTTGGTCGAGCTCCTCCTCCTATATGTGGTGTGCGTCTTGATGTTGTTCCACAAATGAAGGGACCTGCAGTTTCAAGCCGACTCCGAACGGCAGATATTTTTATGAGGAACTTTTTCATGGCAGAAATACACTGATATGCCGGTAGTCTCTCAAAAGAGAACCAGTCTCAGTACAATTGCACACAAAAACAACTGCGCACACTTGTTTTATCATCTCGCTGTGTACTTGCACTTGAACAAGCGTTGGAAAACAAACTTCTCAACCGCGACGGCACGTTTGTCCGTATGTATACTTGTAATATTAAATACATTAATTATTTATTTCATAATTTCTTTTTTTTTATTTTAACAAAACGAAATTCAAGTTTCGTTTTTGTGTCTTTGTTAGTTGAAATTTAAAATGATCTGCCTGCTTTGGTTGATTGGTAAAATGCATGAAATTTTTGTTTCATTTAATTGCTTGCGATTGTTGTTGCTTTTTGCATTTTTTGGTATTGTGTTTTAAGGTTTTTGTAGTTTTTCTCTATCGTTAGCCTCATTCAAGCATAAAAATAAAAAAAGCTACAAATTAATTAGCTAGTTTTTCCATTCTAGCAGACCAAGTTTAGTTAATCATTATTTTTATTTAAGTGAACTTTGCGAACGTGTTTTTCAAAATCATTAAAAACACAAATAAAAAACAACAATAAATAATATTGTACTACGTCGGAAAAATAGTAAAGTGAACTGAACAATATGTTAGGCAACTCGTTGAAAAAATGTAAAACATTTATATTAACACATTTCTTAATTAATAATGGCTTGCGTAGTACAATAAAAAAAAAAAATATTGCGTTTGTAAAAAACATATTGCGTTCCAGCAAAAATCAAAAAAAAGAAGGACGAATGATGAAGGAAAGGAGTACAACTTAAAATCTAGTAGAGTGTCTAAGTTTCGGGAGGGATCGAATTTTATATTAATTTTTTTTTTTTAATTTGAATAACAATTTTTGTTTTCGATTTAATGAAGTCTAAAGGTATTTCTATCCTTATGAACATCCTGTATGCCACTTTTTTACATATTTGAAAATTATCGTTATAAATAAGATGGGCGCGATTATGGTAGACCTCTCCATTTGTGACACCACCAAGATGCATACCACAAATTAGAGTAGAGGCTACTCCTTTATGGAAATTGAACTAAGTTTCCACTGTTTGTCAATAGATGCCGCCAGCAGTGTGTGTTAGTCGATTCTAACATAACCTAAACGTCATAAACCAAGCTTAGACATATGGTAAACATACTACTTCGACACATTAGTGATTTTGTTTAGGTATCATACAGGTATACTTTTGGTTTTGTGAAAATTTTTAATTTTGTGTCGTATAATCGTCATTTGCGGGAAGTGTTGATTTTCATCTTTCAATCGAAAAACGGCGGCTGAAAGCTTTTCAGCTTTTTTGTCACCCTTTGAGATGATTCTTTCAAATTCGCTGCGAGTTGGCTAACACTCTGATCTTGGCCACACCTCTGAAATCTTTTCATCACGGATTTCTACCACAAAAGTATTGCAAACGTAAAGAGCTGTTCAATGTTGTTTTTTGCTAGTAAAGGGATTTTTCTGCCTCAATTTTGTATGCGTCGTAAGAAATTATAAATCACGAAACGTACAATAATTTGGCAATAATTCGCGGATTCCGTAAAAGAAATATATTCCTTAGCCTCAGTTGCTTAAAGAACTGGCATAAGTTATTATAACTCATCACACCTCACTCAAATAAACGCCTCTCTTGAGCAACGTATCGGAGGTATAGAAATTGTAGGTAGAACAATTTTCAGCGGGATAGGGATTACTTGAAAACTTGGATCTTTACCGACTGTCTTTATAACAACACGTGGCTTAGTTTTTAGTGAGTGGGTTCACAGTAGAAAGCAATTGTATACCACAATTCCCACAATTCGTATACATTTTTGCACAGTACATTTTGTTCCTCCAATACTCTTATACGATTTCGTATAACGCTACGCTATCATAAATCTACTTTCTACTCTACATTCTAAATAGAATGCTGTAAATATTTAAATTAGAACTTATTATCTTATCGCAGCATTTAGCAAACAGATGATTTCAATTAACATATAGTATTTTAGACTGTCTACTAAGTCGGTCTTGATACTCACCTTATTGATACAAATTTAGTGTTGGCATGAAATGTGTAAGTAATTTATTGTACTAAACGCTAATATACTCACTCGCCTTCCAATTTATTAAATTAATTCTGCAACAAATTGCAATTGCCGCTAAAATGAAGAAAAGTAATAGAAAAGTTGTTGAGTGCTGGCCGGACTGTTTACATACGAGTACTCGTATAACCAGTGAATGTTTTTAGTGAAACGTCGTAATTATATTACATAACAGTCATACCTATAAGAAATTTGGTGATATATGTACATAAGTTCAAGTATGAGTGTAAGGTTTAATAAAATTTCCAAAAAAATTACAAAATCATGTTTAAAAGTATAAAAGCGTTCTATGAATTCCCTGCTGACTACAACACCAATTTCATATATATGTATATATTTCAGAATATTTTAAATTGTGAAAAAAAACACAATAATCCAACAGAAAATCACTCCAAATTTCTGTTCGTTCGCTTTCCGCCAGCATATGGTTTCACTGATATCAATTTACCTGGCACCAGCAGACTTTCTACAATAGTGCTAGGACAATAAGTATCATATTCAAGTGGCGCAGAATTTATCATCCAATTTCGTTTTTCAAAAACTTTTTTATTAAATGCGAAAACAATGATGTTTGTATATTCCAGCAATGCCAGTTGCACAAATTATAAGTCTTTCGATTGCGCCTAAAAGCTCTGATTGATGTGGGGAGTAGTGTGATAAATTGAAAAAATAATTAAAACATTTCAATGAAACTTGGAACAAATATTACTCTTTACCCACCCACCTCTCATAGAATGATAATTAAAAAAAATAAAGTGATATAAATAACGCAAACATACTCACATTTCCTACAAAATTACGACGAGTGGGGTCATGTCCACTTTAAGGCAAACGCATGCAAAGGGTGATCAAGTTAGAGGTATCGGATTTTGAAATAAAACGACGGAAATTGAAATTCATTGGGCAATCTTTATTATTTTTGTGTAGAACCATTTATATCATTTAGTTTTTAAAGATAATCCATTTCACATGTTGGTCGCAACTGCGCCTTAAACACCAATTTTGAATGACTCCTGGAAGCTTCACTATCCACTGTTACATTACGCCAGCCTCACCTTTGAATAAATGTGGGCCGATGATTCCTCCAGCCTATAGGTTGCACCAAACGGTTGTTTTCAATGGACGTAATGACTGTTCTTGAATGGCTTTGGTTTGCTCTTCAGCCCAAATGAGGCATTTTCCTTATCGACGGATCCATTAAGCCAAAACTGGGTCTCATCGCCATACACCATAAGTTGGCCTGAGCATAGAATGCACACTTTTCACAGACCGTCAATTTTCGTATTACAGTTGTACGATCTGTAAACGTTGTTGAGGCGTAAGTCTTTCCATGATGGAATGTCTATGAATATTTAAAAAAATGGCGTATTTAGTTTGGCAACAGTCACGCGTGATCTGTCAAAGAAACCTTAAAGGAAAAAGTACCTGCAATCTGTTTTTTGTATTTAGATTTATTATCATTTATTTATTGCGATCTTCTAGTAAGATATAATAATTTTTATACTTAAAACTAAGACACTCTAGGAAACATGCATGGAAAGCAGCCAGTGGTGCGACCATTTCTCAATTTTTGCTTTTTAGCATATAAGATTTGTTGTGGATTTCCTCTTCAATCTGTTAAAGGAAATGGGATTGGTGGTAATTTCTGTAATTAGTGAGTTAGGGTGCGATTGAAGTCTTATATTGTGTGATGAGTTGATTTCTTCAACTACTGTGGGAACTTTGAGGTCACGGTGAATTTGGGCATTTGTGAATTCTGAGAATTTTCGATTGGAATCTTTGACGTGTTTCGACGTTGTACTGTGTCAGAAAAAAGGATCCGCATTTATTCATGAAAGTAGGTATGTACAAAACTACGAGTCGCAATTACTCAATAAGCAGTGTAGTCTTCATCGTTGTCAAGTATAGCCTAGTATCTTCTTCATGCTTTGAACCAGCTTTTCTGCGAACTTTTTGGACGAATTACTTTAAACCATGGACTGGCCTTCTGGCCAGATGCGTTTTCATAATTTCCCACACATTTTCAATGGGGTTGGCGTCTGGCGACTGGGAAGGCCAGTCCAATACTGTGACGCCATTTTCTTGTTTAGTTGTTTCTAAATGTGTTTTTCTGAAAGCAGTAGTTTTGATGATGTGGGAGAGTAGGATTTGTTCACCTCCTTCAGTCGTCGTTCGATGGTGTTGATACGCACTTCTGTTCCCTTTTAGCAAGAACTGGCCCCGCTTAAAAAGTTGAACCATCACTTTATCCTGCTTTTGTGCACCTTATTCTTGAAGTTAAAA
This sequence comes from Anastrepha fraterculus, assembly GCA_037575425.1. Classification (NCBI taxonomy): domain Eukaryota; kingdom Metazoa; phylum Arthropoda; class Insecta; order Diptera; family Tephritidae; genus Anastrepha; species Anastrepha fraterculus. Next base: position 75,258 of record JAYXIM010012293.1, on the reverse strand, counting down.
GAAGCCACATCAGGGAGGGAGTCAATTGCGAGTAAAGCGGTGTCATCTGCAAAAGTTCCGACGATAGTTTCCTCAGTAACTGGCAGATCGTAAGCCTAAAAAAGTATAAGATGGGACCCATAATACTGCTTTGGGGTACACCAGGTAAGCTTTCGCAAAGCTGAGATTCTTCTTCATTTTGTTTTACAAAACAGTGTTGACTTTTTAGATAGGATTTGACAAAGATGTAATAATTTGTCGGTAGAGTAGTCTTTATTTTGCAATCTGATCACCCGTTATCTCCATAATGGCTAAATAAAACTCTGCCGAGCCTCCAGTGATATACTCTATTGTTATGTAAACCAAAATAAAAAAAAATAAATAAACTCGTCCACTTTTTATATGTCAAGACTAAATTTCCGTTCGTCAATCTGATGACACGAGCTATAACTTTCATTGTCTATGAGTTTGGATGATTTCAAAAATTAAAAGTTAGTGCAAATTAAATTTTACTAAAATGTGCGCATGTAAATAAAGTTCGGTACGGACCTATTTTAGTACTTCGTTAGTTGTTTTGTACTGCTATTTATTTTGTTTCTTGACAATATACTGAACGTCAAGCCAGTGTTGATGATATTAGCGTAAGACTGATCGCGATCGCGAAATCTATGAAATTTGCACTCTTGAATGTAAGAAAAAAATATGTGTGTAGTAAACATTTAATTTATGAATAAGCTAACTTCCTTAAGTAAACTGAGATAAAAAATGAAATTAACAAAACTAACAACCGGAGCGCAGAGGTAAAAATATAATTGATATGTTTGTACCCATGACTAAGCCTGCAGAGCATATCACTTGTAAATTAATATGCATATGTACATACATATGTATATGCGCATACTGATACAGGTATATGTATGTACACACTGATACATGTAAGTACTCGTAGCACCTGTTATACGCAATCAAGTGCAAAGATTTACTGTGATCACTCAGATTTGGACATATTGGAACTTAGCATGATTCATCTTTGAGAGTGAAGCAATTTAACTTAAATTTTACTTTATTTTATTTTTTTGTTACACAAGCGGTATCTGTTTCGAAAAAACCCAATTCATTACATAATTTAATATGGATAGCTCACTCTATAATATCCAGTTTCGCCGATCCGTCTTCAGGGCCCAGGTATGAGTTCACACACATACAATGCATGCATTTATATAATCAAATATTTATTACTAGGTAGCTCAAAAGCTTTACAAGGACGCTGTAAATGCAAAACGTTAATCTGAAAAACAAAATTTTAGTACTTGTATTTAAACAAACAACAAACAATAAAACCCATAAACAAATTGCGAAATAATAATAAAAGGGTGCGAATCTAATTGCGAAGGTCGTGCAAGGTATTCAGAAAATAATAAAAATGCTGTTTACGAAAATATCCATATCTGATGTGAACACAACTGCGCGCACATATCTATATACATATATATGTACTTTGGCAGTAATTGGCTTTTAAAAAGCTAAATGTCTTAACGGACAATGAAACAATGCATTTAGTAAATTCATTTGTAAAACTGCGATAGTACAAATAATTCACAATAAAAACTCATCGAAAGCAAAACAATTGTTGCTGATGCATTATCTCAGGAACAATAAGTAGAAGAGGGGGAATCGAATTCGGGTGTTCCGTTAAGAGCTTAAGAACTTTAAATGAAAATATAAAAAAGAAATATTGTTGGAATATTTATATATACAAGTATACACCATTTCTGGTTGTTTGGCCGAGCTCCTCTTGCTATTTGTGGCGTGCGTCTTCATGTTGCTCCACAAATGGACAGACCTACAGTTTCAAGCCGACTCCGAACGACAGATATTTTTTTTATAAAGAGCTTTTTCATGGCAGAAATACACTCGGAGGTTTGCCAATGCCTGCCGAGGGGCGACCGCTATTAGAATAAATGCTTTTTCTTCATTTTGGCCTTTCACTGAGGTTCGAACCTACGTTCTCTCTGAATTCCGAATCGCAGTCATGCACCAACTCATTCGACTACGGCGCCCGTCGAATGCAGGCAGATAATTTCTTGACATTTATTTTTGAATATGATATCCGACATATGTCGCCCGCGGCTGCGAGTTACATGGTCCATTGATACATTTTTGACTAATTTTTCCAATAAATCTAAATAAAAAATTAGCTTCAATTCATGCATGGGCTGTTTTTTATAGGCAGGTAAGCCAAGATTCTTACGTAAAATTTTCCATGTTTTCGAAGAACGAAGACCAACAAGTTGAAAACGACGACGAGTCGACATTACGGTGTCTTCTTCCACACTTTGCTCTTTTCATTTCGCTAACAGATTTTTTTTTTTTTCAAAGTTAATTTCCACAATTTGGAAGCGTTATTCTGGCGTTCAACGATTCATGATGACACTTGCTACAATAATTTTACTGAATAGAAATACCAACACACGTTGCCTTTCTCGGCTGTCAAATCATTGTTCTCATATCTTACAGCTAAAAAAACACCCTATATTATTCTGTTTGCAGTAGCTTTCACAAAGGCAAATTAAATTTTGCAAAAAAGTACGAAAGTTTTAAATTCTTTTTGGAAAATTACTGGTGGATGTGGTTATTAAACGTCTTCGCTCAATTTCAATACCAACTCACCTTGAACAAAGATTAATATATGCAGAAGAGTACCAAGTTTCATTGATATACTATAGGCATACTTTTTCTGAAGCTATCATGCGCACCGACGAACGGACGGGCAGACATAGCTAAATCAAGCCCTCCTATGATTATGAGCTTTTCGGTATGAGTCTATATCTATCTCGATTCCTTTTTACTGCTACATACAACCGTTCAATAATCTAAATTTGTGCAGCAAGTATGCGCCGGTATGAAAAGGTTCTGACGTTCAGAGGAGGCATCAAATTGTAGATCCCTTTATTTGTAGAACAGGTTACTAGTTGGATTTCGTTCGAGTGAAGGCCAATATCTTCACTAAAAATTCTTGCAAGGCCGAATTGGAAACAAAGTATCATTATATTAAATTAAATTAAAAACACCCGCTACATACCAGGAGATTGCATACCATATACCCATGGCATACCATACGTATTTTCTGATCATTCTTTGTCAAATAAGTTGCGAATTTGTTAAGTAAACAAAAAAGAGTCGAAGCTACAGTTTATTTGGGTATTCTGTATAAGTCTTTGGTTAAATCGCGAATTGTCACTCTTTACAAAAATTTATTCTTATTGATATTTTGTGTTTCTATGCAATCAAGCAAGAAGAATAGCTTTTAAGTATAAATAAATAATTGCTAGGTGTAAAAATCCAACGAAGGTGCTAATTAAAGGGAGGCTATTTTGAGTATTAAAATGGACAGATAGTATTAACACATCTGTATTTAAGTATACATAGTGTGTATGTGCATTGTATTTGTATTGATCATAAGTTTGTATGTTCACAATAAAATAAAAAAGGGTGTTTAATAACATTAGCGCAAGTCTAAATTATAAAATCAAATTGGCGATTCCGTACTGTAATGACGGATGAGTTCGCTTTATATCTAATGCAGGTGTCGGGGTACAAGAGCGAGAAGGCGGACGAAATTGCTAGAAAGCGTACTTCCGTACCTCTTTCATTGTCCCGGAAGAAGTTAGGCGTCGCTTCTTGCTCGCTAAGGGTTACAAAGTTCTTCTCTGAATGACCAGGGGACCAAGAATATTGGCAAAAATTACTATAACGAAGAAACGGTAGAAACTGTAGAGCATTTACTGTACCAGAACTATGTAAGGGGGGAAAAAAATAGGTGGATATAGTGTGAAAGGGAAGTAAGTGCAAAGGACCCAAATGCAGGACTATGTTTGCTGGCGCAATTGTTAGCAGCCACTTCAACCTAATATAAATTCTATTATCCAAGAACTGAAGGTATGTTAGAAAAACGCTGATCTTAAGAAGAAACACGATATTTGTATGCCACACGAATTGACGTAAAAGAACTGACTTGACATAAATTCCATTATCCAAGAACTGAATTGGCTCCGGAGAGTAACAAACACGAAGTTTGTATTTTTATATTTTAAGCAATCATTACAATCAATTAGATTTTTTTAAAGACCTTGACTAGGCATTTGTTATTCCGCCGCCCGATTCGGGTACAGAGATAGTTGAGAACCACTCCATCTAAGAGAAACAGTTCCATTTTGACATAATCGTATTTGAGCATGCACCTCTCTCTTCAGCTACAGCTTGATCTACTACTAGTGATGAAAGTTAAGCCAAACGCCAAACCGCAAGGACGACAGACCAGGCGATGAAACGAATGCTGGGCATCGAGTTTGCAAAATAATTTCAATTAACACATAAATATATGTATGTACAAAAAGGCAAACACATATTTAGCATTAAATATTCATGTAAATTATATTTGGTAAATACCTAAGAGGAAGAAAAATTCCTAATAAAAGAAGAAGATGAAAAAAGTCGTCACATTTTTAAAGTGGGTAGCAATTAGGATTTAGAAATTGGAAATTAGAAGAATTTAGAAATTTAAAAAATTTTCAGTGATATTAGTTTTCATTAGTTAGACTCAACGAAGGCGTGGGAAAATCACCTGGTCGTGTTCTTTATTGACAGTACGAGCGCTTTTTCAATCGTGAATTATTAAATTATATTAAAAAGGATAGATAAAAAAACTGTGGAAAATGCTCTTACTTTTTACTTCACCTATAACATTATGTATGCTCTTTTTTCTCTCTATGGATGAAATATATGCAGGTTGAGTCAATGTATCATGTAAAGACACATTTCCACTAAAACGTTCGGATCGTCATTTTTGTCATCTTTTCACACATTTGTATAAATTTGGCTGTTTTGGTTTTTAAAATCTAAACATTCCCATCTTACATGAAAAAAGAACTGTATATTTTAACTTGACTTTTATTGCGAGATATTGTGGAACCTGTATATTTTATACACATAATTGGCGCTTACACCCGTTAGTGGAAGTTTGGCGACCTCCTCTTGCTATTTGTGGTATCCGTCTTCATGTTGTTCCACACATAGAAGGACCTACGGCAAATGGGTTTAAATAAGGAGCTCTTCTATGGCAGAAATATACTCGGAGGTTTGCTATTGCCAGTCGAGGAGGAACCGTCGTTAGAAAAAAATTGTTTCTATCAATTGGTGTTTCGTGCCCAGCGTTTCTAACTTGTGAACTTCCGAGTGGTCGCCAACTACTATGTTCATACATTCATAAGTATTTATATTTTGCGTTAAAAGGACAGCTTAATACATAGTAGACAAGTTTGTTGCAAGTCTACATATTTCAATCCTCAATTTAGAAATTTTTGTGTTCCCACTTTAAGCTTATATGGCAATGTAGTATTTTTATCAACCGGTTTAATAAAAGTCTCGCAAAACATGCTAAAATCGTAATCCAATGGGTGATCATTAAACCTGGATTAAATCGAGAAATTCGCAGTAATTACTGCTTGTCAAATACGATTTTACTGAATCACAGAATTTAGAGGTGATTGTATCACCAAGTTATTAGCACAATTTATGATAATATCCCACTTACATTCGATACCAGTTGATGAATACCTGAAAAACCCCCTATCACGGTTAAAACATGGCTGTACTGAATATCGCATATACGTAGTCTTGCCATAAATTCTGTGACAAATTTTACAATGCATACGGCGAGAACAAATTCGCCGAAAAAGTACCGTTATTTTTTCTTTTGTTCGTACGCATTGTCTACTCATAAATTGTACTCAGTTTCGTGGCGAATTTTGTTTGTTAACAACGTTAATCAGCCTCCGTAATGGTTTGGTGGGAATGTCTTCCAGCAAGATTCCGCTCGATCCCATAAGGCAAAAACTACCCAGCAGTAGCTAAACAATATTCCTAGGTACATGGCCGCAGAAAATTAGTCGTCTGGAAGTCCAGATCTGAATCCACTGGAGAATCAGAATTGGACAACATGGCCTGTCGAAGACCTCACAGAAATTTGGAAAGTCTCAATGAATCTTTGGTTCGAGCAGCGTCACCAATATCCATGAAATTCGTGCGTGCGGCAATAGCTGAATGGCCTAATCGTTTGAAGGCTTACGTTAAATCAAATGGTGACCTTTTCGAATGAAAATTAAACTTTTTCGCCGAGCTCCTCCTTCTATTTGTGGTGTGCGTCTTGATGTTTTTCCAGAAATAGAGGGACCTACAGTTTTAAGCCGACCCCGAACGGCATATATTTCTTATGAGGAGCTTTTTCATGGCAGAAATGAAAAGTGTTTTTCTGAGAGCAGTGGTTTTAATGATGTGGGACGGTAGGATATGTTTGCCTCCTTCAGTCGACGTTCGATGATGTTGATACTTACATCTATTCCCTTTTTAGTAAGAACTGATCGTGCTTGGCGTAGTCACAAAGAAGCGTCCCCGCGCTCGGAAAAATCATAACCATTTTTGTACACCCAGCAGTATAATTCCACATTACAACAAACTTTTTGATTTCTGAATTACTTTTACAGTAAGATAATTTCGGCCCTTTCGAATGCGTGCATAAAAATACCGCCTCAAAATGCTTCGCGTACTTCGCATACATTCATTTTTGTTTGGTTGCGTTTACGGGAAAGTTTCGAAGGACACTAACCTGAGTTAGCACTGGGGTCGTAGCCCTTGAGTGGGACTGTATAACGGACTTAACTTGTAACTGAACTTATGGCAGGACTAAGTATATATATTCTACATATAAAATACGAAATTAAGTACATATTTTGTAAATTTTGAAAATTTTGTAAAGTACACTAGTCAAGAGAATGTGGGGTTTTACACTTCAATTAAGCCAAGTATCAAAATTGTGGAGTAATGAGAAAGACTACGAAAAATGAGCAAATTTGTAGAGTGTTTCGCTACCTCTCGTTATTACGTCAGGTCATAATAATATAATATACTACCCGATTACCTATAAAGAAATGGTTTTTTCCAACCCGTTACAAACACCCATCAAATTTTTCCAACCCCCATCAAATTTGGATGATAATGCCAATTGATTATACAAGTAAGAATTTATTAAAAAATGTCTTGAAAACCGTAATTATAAAAATGGACTTTCCGTCACATAAAAATTAATAGTCTTTATTAAATAATTTTTATACTCAATAAAATTGAACTAATCGATAATAGGGTAGACCCAGATTCATTTAGCAAAACACGGAGAGAAAGGAACACATGGAAGCAGGAGTAAAGGGATTTAAGTTCTTAGTATCACATTAGTTGGTATTAAGTCTTTACTTTTCTTATGCTTCCAAGCAAATTTAAAACTTTGAAGCTATTTTTCTCGACATTTTGGTGTTTTGATTTACAATATGACACTCTTGCATAAAATGAGCGATATATCGACAACTCATATCCTGGAGAGATTGCGTTAAAAAACGTGCTAGGGTGAAGTTAAAAGTATTCGCTATTAGCGAACACTTAATTTCATTTAGTTTGTTTGGTCATTTAATTTGGTGATTCTGGGCATCGAAACATCTCAACGAGATAATATTTTTAATATCTTTATTGAGCTATCCAATTCTATTGATGACTTCCAAGGAGGACTGGATCACAGAGTACTTACCTCCACCGTCTTCAGCAATCAGCTCAGTTTCCATTTTAATCCAGTCCTTGATATTCGCAATGAAAATTAAACACCCAATAATTGAAGCGCAATTCCACAATCTAAAGCTGTCTCGTGCTACTCTAAACTTGGATTCGAAATCACACTTATGATTTTTTTTTCAATAAAGTAATTTGGTTGGCATACGTAAAAAACAATTCTATAAAGTAGCTTTTGTGCATTGCATAGAATAATTCATGGCTTCTGTTTTTGTGTTTCCACTAAATGCAAAATAATAAGCACCTAAGCATGTAGCTACTTTATTCTGGGACTTGAAAAATATAATTAACTTCTTACGCGGATAAAAACAAGTCAGAAAACAATAAATTAAGAGAAATAAAAATGTGAAGTGGATTAACAACAAGCGGAGTCAAGGTTTTTGCAAATCACAGTAATTTTGCAAACTTCTTTAATATTTTTTCTTCTGAAAATTCATAAAGCAAAAGTTCATGATGAAAATCTGTACAGTGCATATTTTAGCAAATCATTTTTATTGAATTATTTGGTTTACTTTTATGATTCCTCAAGTGTTTTCCGTTTTTGTTGAATTGTCCAAATGTTTGTAGTTGACAAATAAAAATGGTTACATTCCTCAAGTGTTCAAGTAAATTTAAAAATGAAATGATCAAAGCGTGCTTAAAAGACACATGACGAGTGAGTTTAAATCAGACTATTCAACCGAATAGAGATCGTGAGATCAAATATCAGCCAAACGCTCTTTCAAATCATTAGCCCGATCTTAAATTTACCTGGGACAGCTAAAAATAAATGTAAAAAGAAGAAGAAGGTATGTTGGATTTGAAGCATACCTTCTTCTTCTTGATTGGCGCTATAACGGCTTAAGCGATTTTGACTGATTTTAACAAGCCAAGTTCTTCTTCACATGATCTTTCCAATGCAAAAAAAGTTGTATTGTACCTCTGCTACCACCAGTTGGGATTGCATCGAAAACTTTCAGGGCTGAAGCGTTTGTAATCATTTGAACGACATGACTTGGCCCCTAGGTCTTTATTCCCTCACTGTCTATGATACCGTAAATCTCCTAGAGCTCTTTATGCTATTGTCTGCGGCAATCACCATTGGCAACATCAAAAGGTCCAAACATCCCCCGCAGAAAATTTCTCTCGAATGACGAGCAAGATGAAATTTTATGAATTTGTCTTTTTTTCGTCGAGAGAGTACCTTACGACTCAATAGCCTCCTTTGTCTAAAGTCGCACAAAGTCTCTTAATACTTTAAAATTATAACCGTCTACAGTGACGAGGCCGATGAGACTTTTAGAAAAGGCGCAGTGGTTAAAGCCAAGGATGTTAATATACTTGAGGTTAAAGAAGACACAGCATCAGGTTAAAGAAGGCACAAAAGTGCATACAACCAAAAATGTGGGTTGGAATACCTTACGTATATGACAAGAATATTACATTCTAAAAGTAAAGAAACTCAGATTGAAAAGTAAGTGAAAATCAAACCTAAGGCACGGAAGAGGTAATATAATGAAATTATGCATAATGTTATTTACACTGACACATAAAAGTATGTGATATTGCTATCCCTTAAAACCTGTATGTAGAACAGTAAGGTCTTGATTGGTCTAAAGCATCCCTCAGTTGTAATACTTTTGAAAACTTGTATTGGTTTTCGACACAAAAATTAATAGAAAAACTGCAAAAAGTGAGAACAGTATTTCAAGCCATACAAATAATCTGTGAAGGTATATACATACGAATGTACTACACGTAGGTATTACAATTGCCTGCCCTCTAGTTTAAGGGGGCATCAAGAACAGTGCATTCGATACTAGTTAGGTACTATTTGTACATCTTTTTCCAAAAGTACTTGCTTTATTTTGATCTTAAAATTTTCTTGTTTAAAATTTTCCCTTAATTGAAACTATTTATTTAGAAAATACTTAGTATTTGCATGTCAATATATCGTATATTTTTATGTATTTATTAGGTTCGGGAATAAATTCGTAATGCTTTTACCGAAGACTTTTATTTAAACAAAAAACAATAATTATAATATATAAATAAGTTAATCAATTATAGGTATATTCATCGTTGCTGTTTATAACCTCTTCCCAACTCTCGACCAATTTGTTGACGCCGTTCTGCCAAAAATCGCCTGGTCTGGTGTCAAAGAAGTTGTTGAGTCAGTTTTTAAGGACACTTTTTGTTATAGAAGGTGGGCGTTACCTTATGATTTTACAGGAAGCAGAAAAGATGAGAATCGGTCCGTACAAGGTCTGGAAAAGACCGCGGACGCTGAATGACCTCCCATTCGAGCTCTTGGAATGCGGCTTAGACGACTTGTGCAACATGGGGCCTGGCATTGTCGTGAAGGAGTATGGTTTGACCATATCGATCAAACCTTTTCAGTCGAATAGCCTCATTCACGAGGTGTTAGCTGGGTAATGTAGAGCTCATTGTTAACCGTGGCATTCTTTTCGAGTATTTCCCAGCGCATCATGCCATCCCAGTCTCACCAAACATATATCATGATCTTCTTTGGATGAAGATCCGGCTTGGCTCGGCTTTAGCGTATCTTCTGGAGCCACCCACTCCTTTCTGTGCTTCGTATTGATGTATATGCACCATTTCTCATCTCACGTGATGATTCGGTACAAAAAACGCTGTTAATGATCGCGTATTGCTCGATGACGGACGAGATGCTGAGATGTATTTTGAAGGCGACTTTCTTTGTTTTTTTCGTTGAGCTAGTGAGGCACCCAGGAAATCCCAATTTTTCAGGAAATCCCATTGAATGAAGGTGATTGAGAATCGTTTTATAATCGCAGTTTATTTTTTCCGCAATTCACGACTGATTTGGCGACCGTCCTCCTTCAGAGGTGATTAGAGACGTTCTTTATCGAATTCAGAAGGTTTTCCGCTGCGGGACGTGCCATCGATGTCGAAGACGCCATTTTGGACTTTGCAAAACTACTTCCGGACAGTAGACTCACCTATGACACCTTCTGCATACACCTCGCAAATGTCCTGAGCTGCTCGGCAGTTTTTTGACCTCGATGAACATCAAAGAAGAGCAGTTGTCGAAAATGTTGATTTTTGTCTCCAGGGTTTTCCATTTCTAAATCTCAAAACTGATAAAAAATTAAATAACTCAAAAAAAAAAAAACAAATAACCTAGTTTTGTACAGCGGAAAGAGTTCTATCGAATGAATACTTACCTTTGCTAAACAGCAAACAAATCGTAGTAAAATAAATGAAAATATAAAAACGCTATGAACTCTTTCCCTAACTCAATATATTCACTGTAACGATGTGGTATTTGGTGTTTCTTATTATGTGTACAAGATAAGCTGTCTTGCGAGGTTTCGTTATTTGTAAAATTTCACGGTCTCGACTAGCTCGTCGTAAAACCTCTATGTTAGAAACCATATCGGTTGCCGGAATATTCAAAATTCGTCTAAAAATCCACTAGTCGCGGGCCTAGAGTCTGTTCATGTCAGCGACTTTGAGTGTCCAACGTTCCATGTTATAAACTAGGACAGTCCACATATAACATTTCACAAAACGAACTTTAAGATTCATATGGACGTCGTGACAGCTTAAGTTCTTTCTGAACTTACATAATGTAGATCTAGACATTTCTATTATAGTTTTTATTTCGGCTGATGTATTCCAATTGGTGCGTGACTACCATTCGCAATTCACAGAGAGAACGTTGGTTCGAATCTCGGTGAAACACCAAAATCAAGAAAAACATTTTTCTAATAGCGGCCTCCGAGTGTATTTCTGCCATGAAAAAGCTCCTCATCAAAATATCTGCCGTTAGGAGTCGGCTTAAAAGCTGTAGGTCCCTGCACTTGTGGAACAACATCAAGACGCACACCACAAATAGGAGGAGGAGCTCGGCCAAACACCTAACAGAATTGTACGCGCCAATTATTATTATTTTTTTTTTAATTTGAAAAAACGCAATGCTGATTGTCCGATAATGCGATTGGGTCGCTGTATATACATAATATATTTATAATAAATTTTTGGAAAATAAACTGTAGACAAAAATATCTTAAGCGTGTCCCTAAGATTTAACCAATACCGTGTTTGTACGTGTATGTGAAGATATTTATGGATTTTTTATGCAATACAAAACGCCTTCAAGTCGAAAAGTGTTATTTCCACTTAAATACTTATGTACATATGTCGAGGGGAATACCCAAACAGTCATGGAGAGAATAGATGAGAGTCGCGCCATTGGTTTAATCTTTAAAGAGTGATGTTCATTGATATCATTCAGTTTCTGCGAAGTGTTATAAAATTAACTTAACTTGGTAATTTTGCCAGCAGCTCCGAGTTGCACATAAGAAAAAGAAGTTAAAAAGAATGAATAGCGGTTTAACACGTTTACCAGCAAATATTCGCCAAGGTGAAATGTGCAAACAAAAGATGTAATCAAAGATTTACACGCATGCACAGCAGATAAATAAAAAATTTCAGTGATTCTGCAGTCTGATGCAGACATACCGAATTATGTGTATGTGCTTGTATTAGTGTGTGTAGTATATGTACCCTGCAGAGAGAAACCAAACTAAAGCGGAAATGTTGTAGATCAGACACTGATATTTAATAGAGGAAAACATACTAGCTCGTTATTGACTGGTATAATAACAGTACCAAAATGATCAATTTGTCCGCAAATTAGTTGACTGTTTTTGGATAAGAACTCGTCGGTGGGCGCACCAATGCATAGCGATGATAAGAGGATTATTTATAAGTAGATACTGATGAATGCATTTATTTGAGAAACGTTTCTGCGTAGATAACTATATATATATATATATATAATTTGCGCGTACACCCTTTTTGGGTGTTTGGCCGAGCTCCTCCTCCTATTTGTGGTGTGCGTCTTGATGTTGTTCCACAAATGGAGGGACCTACAGTTTTAAACCGACTCCGAACGGCAGATATTTTTATGAGGAGTTTTTTCATGGCAAAAACACACTCGGAGGTTTGCCATTGCCTGGCGAGGGGCGACCGCTATTAGAAAAAGCTTTTCCTTAATTTTGGTGTTTCACCGAGATTTGAACCTATGTTCTCTCTGAATTCCGAATGGTAGTCATGCACCAACCCATTCGGCTACGGCGGCCGCCCTGATATGGATATACCTGCACATAATACACAAAGAGTTTTATTGTCCTAGCGGTCTTGTGCATTTTCGTCATATAAAAAAATTTCGATTTTATGGGGGAAAAATAGCATAACACTGACAACAAAAATAAATATCAAAAATCTACACTTTTTTTTTGAGCCATTGTGTTACAGAACTGCATAGTCGGAACGTTTCTAAAAATTTAAACTGAAAATCTTGAAATTTTGATGAAAATGTGTTGAATTTAAATTCTGTATTCGTAACAAAGTTTGGAGCTTTAAATTTTATCGTTTTTGTTGTAGTATAAAATATATATTTTTATAAATAAAAATATAAAAAAAATTAAATGAAAAGTAAATAAATTGTCAAAACTTTGCTACATTGCCACGCTGCTATAATTTTCAACAAAGAGATTTTATGGATTCAGGAATTTATATAGGATTCTCCATTCAAGGCGCGCCCAAAATGGACTTATCCAAGCTGTATATAAGATATTAATGAAATTCCATTTTTTTTTGTTTTAAAGTTTAAACAGTTTATTTGGTTTAAATTTCACGATCACGTCATGACGCGTCACCTCCGCTCGAGGCTCCTATGCTCTCATATTAGATAATACAGCTCAATCATTTGCACGTGCTGCTCAATCGTACATATAACTTAATTTTGTGGCTCGGTATGAGTTACTGAATAATAAACTACTGACTTGGTATACGATGCCAAAACAACATGGCCAACAGCTGTTCAAATAAACACTTTCCGTGTAGTATGCAAAGGCTTACACCCGATTATCATTTATCTTAGTCGAGATAGTAAGTTCCGAATATTTTCCAGTAGATACCTTTAGTGAGCCATGTTTATACACTGCATCAGATCATACATACATATATTGTTTAAGGTGAACTTAAACCGGATTTTCAGTCCATCCATCTGTAGCACTGACACTATTTTCTGGTTTAATCGTTATGTAAACAACTCATTTTTGGAGCAAAAAATATTCTCACAAGATTCTCGAAACCCCAATGCATTCCGAAAAGGTCACTGTTGGTGATAATACCGGATATGCTGAATGAAGTACTTAGTGCAAAATTGTACATCCAGTATTTGTAACATATTAGCGAATTAGGCTGCAATTAAAGGTGCCGTAGTCGTAACCATTAGTCGTAACCATAGCCGCAACATTACACCATTAGGCGATTAGTCATGCCATAACCATAAATAGCTGATTTTGATACGTAAAAACACGAATAATTTTCCACTGAGTCAATTAATTTTTCATCATTCATTTCTAATATTTAAATTTGTATCCCAAATATTAAAATAAATGTCAAGTATTTCACAGGTTACGGGAAAGCCAAAATTCAATAGATACATACGGCTACAGTTATGGTTATAGCGTTATGATGCGGCACCTACAATCGTTTACAGTGATTCCCATATGTTTGATCAGCATTACAGCTGATTGCTATGGTTACATTTATGGCTAAGGTACGGCCGAAATTATTTTTGAACACTGAAGACTTCCAGGTTTGCAGCTCACTTCATTATGTCGACGCACTTATTTTTATTCTCTCATAAGTGGTCTAAGCACCCTTTAAATTTTGTAGTTGGGCTTTGAATGAAGTGAACTTTAGTGAAATCAGTTAAGCGACTGTAAATAAAGAGCAGATGTTTTTGCTTACCGGCATTGGTTGGCTTGAAAGTTGTTAAACAGAATACATAAAACACATATTTATAGTCCAATTTTGCCATAGTTTTGGTACAAATATATTTTTGTTAGGCAGCTGAGAAAACGAAAATCGTTAAAAAGTGCTTTAAAGTGAAGCGTAGTTTATCAGCACGTTTAGTAAAGCTCACTTTGTTTTTAAGATAAGAAAGCCAAATTCATTATTTTTTATGCACATTCGACCTCAAAACAGGTAAAAACCACCCGTTACTTAAATGCAAAACAATTGTGTGACACCAATTGTTAGTTTTTTTTTGCCTCCGGCATCCACACAAATCAGCTGTTTCATCTAACTATCGAAAAACTATGTAATTAGTATTTGTACATTGAAAAGTTTAGAATATTGCAGTGTGCGGAAAGTTTTTCACTTTTTTTCTGCAAACGGAAATTCATGAGAAATTATTCGTCAGCGAGGAGTGCTTGATACTTCAATTAACTAATTATAAAGTAATAAGCAATGGAGGCTCTAACACAAACACACTAAGCTCCAAATTATAAACTAACACCCTGAATTTGTTTATTTTATATATAATATAATAACATTGGTCTTATATTTTTTTTTTCGTTGCTTAGATTTTGCTTTTCTTAATAACTAATTTAAGTTTCGTGAAATCTGTGCTTATTTCTGTATATTTTTAAAGCATTGGTCATTAAAAATTTAAATACTAAATTCAATAATTGTTAGCCTTAAACTGATAATAAAAATATAAGCAATTTAGTTGCTCTTATAATTTTTCGTGTTTGGTATTTGAGACAAATTGGGATGTTTTAATACCAAGCGCATATTTCGTCAAATATCTAAGAGGAAGCTGTGCATCTTACTGATATATCATTATACTTCAAACAATCTTACATCCCATAGCTAAAAGCTTGCGTTGCTTGTAAATACAAAATTCGATTTTGCTTGAATATAAACACTTCTGTGTTTACGAAATTTATCAGTGTATTCATTTCGGTGAATTTTATGTCATCGTACGTGCATGATGTACGAGTATACAAATGCCCTTCGTATTGTTTTCAAAAATTTAAAAATATAAAAAATGAATATGCGACTAATTGAAATTTAAATGCAAAATCGTGAAATGGGATGGAAAGTTACGGAATGATAAGTTTATTAACTACAGTAAAGATTCGATAAAAATGGAAAATTCCGTTAAATGTAAATTTTTTAGAATAAGTATGACTCGCTTATCTACACATTTTAAAGTCCTGAACAATTCCAAATTCCCAAGAGCAATATTTGAAGAGAACCGTCTTCAATAGTTTGAGTGTTTAAGCACACAGAGAGCAGCAAGCCTGTGACACACGGAATGATTGTCACGTCTAAATCCATTCAGTTGACATGCCTCATGTCAATACTTTTCTAAACGAATGTTGGCAATTAGGGAGGCCTTCAATATAACGAAATTAGTCTCATCGGCCCAGTCAAGCGTGGGAAACTTCCTTTAATTTGTAGCACTTATTAATATTAAAGGTATTATATCAATTTTGCCAATTAGCAAATAAATAAAAAATAAATAAATAAAAATATAGTGGTGACCGACATACTGGTTTTTAGAGCAAACTGTGTAATCTAACTTAACATCACAGTTGGCACTGGAAACATAAGCGCTTTGAAACCTTCCAAGCTAATTCCCATTACTAGTATCAGTATAACCTGAAAATATTCAGAATTCATAGAGACAGCTGGATGCAGGAATTCTTCTTCTTGGGGGGCTTCGGGTACTCGGGAGGGGACCGGACTCGAGGCTCACTATAACATAATACGCATTTTGATAAATAAAGAAATTTGAAGGGGCCCGCATCTCAAGTTTCCCCCGGGGCCCGAATACTCTCTCCACGGCCCTGACCGTATGTGATGCTCTGGCCCGCCGTATCCAAATATGTTTGTGCGTGACTATCATGCGGTGGTGTTCGAGATCGAAACTACATACGTACATATGTACATTAAAGATACAATTTTTTCTAATAGCGGTCGCCCCTCGGAAGGCAATAGCAAATCTACGAGTGAATTTCTGCCATGAAAAATATCTTATAGTATGTCTTATAAAAATATGTGCCTGAGCGGAGAATTTTCATGACAGAAATACACTCTGAGGTTTGCTAATGCAAACGATCGCCCCTCAGCTGCCCCATAATACTTAAACCCTATATAACATTGCTGCAAATATTATTTTAAAAATGATGCGCACCTGATAATTGATCTATCCACATTATTGTTCATCAGGCTATAACTTTAGACTCAATTTTCTGGAAGTAGTTGCATCATATTTATGACTGTTTGAGATTTGTAATGCTTTATTTTCGTAGATTTCAAGATATAGGAAGGAAGATTATATCGGGTATGACTTTGATGAGAAAATCTGCAATACAGTGTCTAATACAGTTCATTGCATCTTGGCAGTGCTGTTGATGTAGTGCAGGAGAAAAAAGAGATTTAGGCAGAAAAGCTGCTCCGGGCTATCCCCAAAAGGCACACTAACGAATTTCAAGCGTCTAACCCCTAAACCCACATCTTGAGAAAAAGGTTAAACAAATTTTTTTTAAATACATATATGAGATATGATTTTTGAGATAGTGATTTGGTTTGGGAGAAATACACCAAGTCCTAACGCCTCTAGTTTATGGTCAGAACTATTTGTTGATTATTGATATTATTAAGAATAATAATAGTCCATGGAGAGGAAGCCACCTGTAAAACAGTGCGATTAATTTCAAATTCAACCAACTTATTTATATGAAATCCCAATAAATCAACACTAATTTGTGTAACTGAACAGGCCACATAAATTAAGCTAATATTTCTAATATGACATTTCTAAGTACACGATTTTTTAAGAATGTGTTATGCATAAATTTCGTTATTATGCATTTAAAACGTAATATACGTAAATGCAAAAGTTGTAAAATTGTATAATATATGTATATGTTATATGATGTTCATTATTAAGTAACGAATTCCACTGGGAATTCTTACTCTAAGCTATTCTTATTTAAATTGTAGGTAAAAATAGTACTTATTGTTCTTGTTCTTGTTATTGTTATGACAGATTGGATGGAATAAATGGGAGTTCGAAAAAAAAAAATTAATTTCTTACGAATATATATGTACATACATACCTCATTTCTAAGAACAAAAATATGTGATAATTGGTTAAGTACAGGGTGATGCAAAAACAAGTGAATTTTTTGGTGTGAAAAACCTTCATTTATTTTCTTTTTTTATTAATATTTTATTTGACTTTATTAGAAATAATACTTCCAGTTACGTATGCTGGCACGACTGCCTTCACTTTAATACATCCGGCCAACTCAATTTACCGCTACCTTATCGCCCACCACTGACTCTATCTAACGAATGGATGAGACGGTAATCGCATTTATCATGCCAGTATACGATTTAGCGCAAAATTAATCATCCTATCGTATAATCCTTCCGATTTTTGCAGATTGCCACTTGGAAACTAGGCAGTGGCAGTATGCAAACAGACGAGCAATGGAGCGCGTGAAATAAAGAGTTCCATTACTCAAAATACTTTTTTTTTATTTATTTATATTATAAAAGTGATTCAAAATCAAAATTGTGTGATTAATTTTGCGCCACTTTGCATAACGATACCCTACAAAATAGTATAGCGGATCTGTGCTGGCTAATTGACTTCGCTGGCTAATAAAAAAATAATCCAACTTTTTACGCAAATGGTGGATTGTTTAACTGTTGAAAGCTCCGTGATCACCCACTTTCATACTTTTAATTTTTATACACAAAAAGCTGGTATTCATAACTCTGTAAACATTGGACAATGATGCCACTATTCCAAAATCCACACAAAGCCGTTACTTTCTGCGTCCGCATTGGTTTGCCAATTTGAAAATTTTGTTTGTGAACATAGACGCTGAAATGTAAATGCGCCCGCTACAAAACTTATTTTCAGTTGGGAAAACATATGTTAATTATTTTGGAAATTAGATTGCAATACTTGCAATTGTTGTTCAAGCGTTGGATTCACTAAGTTTCGTGTAGATACAGTCTGTGTCAGAAAAAAAGAACCGCGATTATTCATGAAGTATAAAAGACATATATTTAAAAAAATTTTATATTTAAGTATGTATGTACAAAACTACGAGTCGCAATTACTCAATAAGCCGTGTGGTCTTCATCGTTGTGGAGTATAGCCTGACATTTTCTCGGCATTCTTTGAAACTTTTCTGCGTATCGCGTCGACAAACAGGACTAGATTTTGCGAAACTTAACGCACGAGTTACTTGAAATCGTGGAGTATCTTTCAAAAGATGCTGGCGTCTAGGGACTGGGAAGGCCAGTCCAATACTGTGACGCCATTTGTTTGTTTTGTTGTTTCTCCTCAATGTGTTTTTCTGAGAGCAGTGGTTTTAATGATGTGGGACGGTAGGATAAGTTCACCTCTTTCAGTTGTCGTTCGATAGTGTTGATATTCACATCTATTCCTTTTTAGCAAGAACTGATCGTGCTTGACGTAGTCACAAAGAAGTTAGACCATCACTTTATCCTGCTTTTTTGTCGTCACTCGCTTCAAGCCGCGCTCGGAAAAGTCATCAACATTTTTGTACACCCAGCGGTATAATTCCACATCACAACAAACTTTTTGATTTTTTAATTACTTATAATTTTGGCCCTTTTGAATGCGTGCATAAAAATACCGCCTCAAAATGCTTCGCGTACTTCTCACTCATTTTTATTTGGTTGCGTTTACGGGAAAGTTTCGAACGACACTAACCTGAGTTAGCACTGGTGTCGTAGCCCTTGAGTGGGACTATTATGCAGCAAAAAGCAGAACGAAATATATCTTGAAATTACAAGAAAAAACCTGTTGTTTTCTTTTGACACAGACTGTATAACAGTAGCTGATAGCCGAAATTTGAATGGTAAATCGCTGTCAGTGTCAAAATAATAGAATTTATCAGCAGGTTCAAATATGTGTTAATTTAGATTATCCTGTGTTTATATAAATATTAGGATGGCCCAGAAATAAAAAAAAAGTATGTATTTTTTTTATTAAATAATTATTTAACTGTTCCGCCAACGATTTGCAAATTGCCATTGAATTTGCATAGGAAGAAATGCAGCTTTTCGTAAATTTGATATGAAATGTTTACATATCGACATTTCATAGTCTTCTCTTCTAATTTTCTTTCACTGAAAGAAAAAAGTTTAGCTGTTTGCGTAGTGACCCTGAAATCTCGCCAAAATTTAAGAAATTTAGAAATTGAAAAAAAAAAAACAGAAATATTAGTATCATTTTTGGAGCATTTCGTATGGAAATTTAATGGTAATTTTCAAAGCGTCGGCGGCACGGATAAGTGTTAAATAAAAAAGAAGCAATAAAAATATTGGTGACTCAGTTTTTTGGGCATAGAGCATCAAGAAGAATATGTATTCTTTTTACGTAGATACGTTGTTGGAAGAATCGTGCAAACTAAATCCTGCAAAACAAGACACAGTGTCACAAAAAGTCGACCGCTATGTTCCATAGATCCTGAAAACCGTGTAAAACGATCTAAAGAAGACAAAGAAAAGTCAAAGATGTGTTCATTATAATCGTAAAAAATGCGAAAAAACTTTATTCAGATTGTGTCTTTTTTTAGTTTTCAAACCATCTCTTGCTTGCACTAAATCTTTTAAAAGATAGAGTTTGTTGTTTTCTTTTAAAGAGCTAAAATAATAAGCGCTTTGTATCTATCACTTTACCGATCCAAATTATGAGAGCTTTTTCCACTGCTTAAACCATCTGGACGATATGTGTAAAATTTTGCGCTCAGAGTAGTTCCCCCGGCTATACTTTTTCGAATAGATGCTTTTCCATTCGCTTCGTCTCATTCAGTTCATATACTTTTGTTACGCATGTTGAGCTTTGTCCAGATTTTAGTTCGTCTAAAAATAATTCTATAAATTTATTTAAAATACTTTTTTTTGCCCAAACTGATTGTTTTCCCTTCCATGGGTTTTCTTTTTGTTGACATAATAGGGCTCTAAGGTTAAAGCACTATTACGAAAGACATTTTTAAAACTAGAAAACTGCATATTTGCAACTGTTATTAGAATTCAATCAGAACAAATGACTTTCAAGTTTCTTCTTTTTCACGCCACCACCTCAATGTTTGCGATTGACGTTTTGGAAAATGAATGGCGTAATGCAAAATAATAAGTAGACCTATGATTTAAAAATCGATTAAAAGCGAAATCGTGTAAATTGAGGGACGCTGTATGTAAAATTAATATTCTTAAATTAGCTAATATTTCGTTATAAATATTTTTGTGTTAAAAGTATTCTAGCGTTAAAATTATGTATAATTTAAAAAGACGCATGCACTTGGAACACCCTGTATTTGTACAACTTTGTAATGCAATTAAATTCAAATTTATATTTTTATCATTACAGAAATTTCAACATCAACCGCGAAAATTATGCAATGGGAAAAATATGATATGCTTGCGTGCTTAGTGAAAATTAATTTATTTCATAAATAAAATAAATATATGTCAAAAGATACATAAAACTAATTAAAAAAAAATAATATTTTTGGATAAAACATATAAAAGTGAAATTAAAGATTAGTACAAAAAATTTCGGTTATGCATTTGAAAGTGTCAGGAATCAGTAATTTTGAACAATAATGCCATTCAACGATAACAATTAAGTCCATTTCAAAATAGTGAATACATAATCTCAATTTGTGTGTATGTGTATGTAATTAAGTTTGAATATGTGCATGTCTACCTAAAAAATATATTAACCAATCAATGTCTAAAATCAACATAAGTGATTGTTAATAGTAAGTGATTTAAGCATTAACAACAACGACATGAAAATACCAAAAACATCAAAATAAACGACAAACAAAACAGAAAAAGTAACGAACTCGCCTAAAGTCAAAACAACAAAATTTTGTTAACTATATACATATATAAATGCACACACATACACACATATACAAAACATCATTACATACGTAAAACAAAAGAAATAATAATAGAAATACAATAAAATAACCAAAAGACCCGCATCGCAGACGTGTTGGAATTCCGATAATGAGGCGTGAGTGAGCCTGTACTCGTACCTCGCGTGCGGGACAATCGTAGAAAATTCGTTTTGCAATACAAATTCAATTTTCCGTGTCCAGTTGCATTCGTCGTCATTCGCTCAACTTAATGCGACGGACAATCGCTGTTGGTGCAGTTCAGCGGCACGTATCATCGTAATTAATTCACCTGTTCGGCATTATTGGTGGCGGTAATGGTGGTGGTGGCGACGGTTACGGTGACGCTTGTTTGCCACATTTTCGAGTTTACTGCGTCAGCAACAGGGAAAAGATCGTAAACAGAAGCCAACTGTTAGCTAAATAGCGAAGAAACAGCAAATAGCGAGATCATCTAGAACTGCAACAGTAAATGACAAATAATACGAGACGATGTTATTGGCCGTACACCGCTAGCGTTAAGATTATTCCTGCTGCCGACCATCAATTTACGAGTTGATCATTACCGATTGCTGATAAGTGCACAGTTTGTCGCTTTATTCCTAAACAGTTTCTGATTGTTCCTGAGCTGCTGCACATTTTCCTCTTCCTTTACTGCAGTCATCCTATATAGATAGTATTTTATAAAAGCTGAAGTATGACGGTCTCATATGCTGGCGAAGTACCTAATGGTAGCAACTTTGGCTGCTTTTGGCGCATTCTATGGAAGTAAGTATAGTATTTATTATATTTATATTTTTGCAACAACAACAGCCTCGTTTGAGATTTCTTCCCCGCATTGAATATTGCTTCGCTTGAACAATATTTTTGCTCATCAAAAATCAGTGTGAAATTAAAACACGATTTTTTCCCCCCATTTTTCCATTCCAAAAATTCCATTTTGTTGAAAATAACAAAAGTAGCGTCACTCTTAGCACAATCACTCATGAACTTATGGATAGAATATATTGAAATTTAAACAGATGTCGTTTTAATGTTAGTACTAAATGAATAAGAGGTGAATGCGTTTAAAACTAGTTCCATCTATGTGTTGGGCCCGGGACTTTTCAGCCCATTTGTTATATTCTTCTTAATCTAATAAACCACAACCTAAACTTTTAATTTAGCATTCCTATGCTCCACAGCCTCCCTGCCACTTCAGTCTGGAAAACAATGCAGTGGTTGCATAATCGAAAGAAAAATTCAAGGGTGAGCTGCACGGAAAAGCGACGCTCCTCTGCTATAAAACTAGTCAACTTTGCTATAAAAGTCCTAGTACGCCGCTGCTTGGGTTTAATGTTTTAAAATATAGTATGTAGGTCATAGGAACCAAAATCAGAGCGCACCGATCTGTATTGGTTTGGTTTCTCTCAAGCACTGTAGACGGTAGTTGATATGCTGTTTCCTATATCGTGTTTAAATTGATGTATAGGGTTATTCAATAGGTGCGCTTCAACTTTTTTCCGATAGGGAGGGCGAACGATGCAATATTTTTTATTTTTCGCTTGTCAATTGTAAACTTCATTAGTATACATTTCATCATGGAACGCTACACACTTGAGCAACGATTGCAAATCGTGCAAATTTTTTTATGAAAATAATCGTTCTGTTGCTGCTACTTTAAGAGCATTACGGCCATTTTACGGTCATTTTACGGTCCATTTAACAAGCCGTCCCGTTTTGGGGTTATGTGAAGTCATTGGTCTACAGTAACAAGCCGGCGACGATTTGTGAGCTCAGAGCCAATATTCAACGCGAAATTGCTGGAACTTCGCCCGATTTATGCAAAAGAGTGGTCGAAAATTGGGTTCAACGATTGGACTTCGTAAAACGTGCACGCGGTGGTCATGCAAAAGAAATCGAATTTCATACTTAAATGTATATGTTCAAACTCGATAATAAAAAAAAAAATTAGTTAAAAAAGTCAAACCGTTTGTGTTTTATTCAGAAAAGATCAAAAGTTGAAGCGCTCTTACTGAAAAACCCTATAGTTATATGTTGTTGTAAGTAGTTATGTATGTATTTGTATGAGCTGCACTTATGAATGGCAGACTAAAATTGGTTACTTTAGAAACTTATTGAATTATATGAATAAAATTTGTTTCAAACAAAAACTACTGAATATGTTGTTCGTTTCAATAGAAATCTCTTAACAGTTGATATTCTTTCGTTTGAGCTTCTATTTCGTATACTAGAAAATAATGCTACCCTATAAATGAGTATGAAGTCGGGAACCAAGCAATGCGTATATTTTTTATATTATAAAAAAGTTTTTTGGTCCACGTGTTTGCCATTAAATAATTCAAAATTACAGGTGTTTTCTAAATTAAAGAAAACCAACATTTAATTTTCGAAAGGTCACTGCTTATGTCTTGAGCGTAGTTGTGATTATTAAAAGTTTGCATCGATGATTCATACACTTCACAGTTAAACAAATAGGTGCAACTAAGAGATTTCATTTCGCTCTTTGTTGACGCTTCATTGCGGAATTAACTTACTCATAAAAGCAAATAAAACCAAGTAAGGAGGGCCAAATTCGGTTCGTGTACTTGCGCACATTATAAAAATACATCCATATGTAAATAAGTAATTGGCGCGTACACTTCCGTTTGGTGTGTGACCGAGCTCCAGATCGGTATTGATGTCGTTCCACAAATGGAGGAACCTACAGTTTTAAGCCGACTCCGAACGGCAAATGGTTTTTATGAGGAGCTTTTTCATGGTAAAAATACACTTAGAGGTTTGGCATTGTCTCCGAGAAGCGATCGCTATTAGAAAAAACTTTTTCTATTATTTGATGTTCATTCACGGAATTCAAACCGACGGACTCCCGAATGGTGGTCAGGCATCAATCCATTCGGGGACGGCAGCCGACACATTATATGTATTAAAATTTAATTTGGGTTGGCTGTTTTTGAATTTTTTGGAAGCAAACAAACTAAGAGACAATAGAGTAGCTTGTAACACCAGACAAACGGACGAAAATATAGTATTAACATATGATATAAAACCTGGGTGTGGTTTTTATTTTGGTGGTTTTAAATTAAGTTGCGTGCAAGACGTTCGCTTGGACAAATTTTCTTAAGCCGTTATGGAGGTCCAACATTTACGCCAAACGAGCTATTTTTCTAAATTTTAATTACGTCGTATTTTCTAGGGTTTATTTGCTTTATTTTTGACAGAGATGTCACGTTTTTTGCTTGATTGAAAACTAGCCTTTATATGGGAGGTGGGCCTGGTTATCGGCCGAATAGCAAAACACCTTGGGCAAAGAGTAAAATGTGTACCAAGTTCCATTGAAATACATTAATTTTCGCGCAAGTTATCGTATACACGGACTGACAAACGCACAATCATGGCTAAATATACTCCTTTCCTCATTCCAAGCCTTTTGGTTTATATTTATATCGGTATCTAACTCGATTCCTTTATGCTGTCACATACATCCGTTATATGAGTCAAATTATAATACCCTTTTGCACACTAGTACCCGCGGGTATAACAATACATGCAAACATAATAATATTGTTTCTTTGTTATGTTGTTGGATACTCGTATTTCTCGAGATACCGTGAATAAATAATCGAGATAGATTTCACATACCCTGCAGGGAAAGTCATTAGTATGGAATTGGCCCGCAACTTGCGAGCTTAAAATTATAAATAATTCGGGTTTCTCCTCTTTGCCATAAAGCAACTTTTGACTAAATTTTTTTCGCGCGTACCATCTGAACACAATGTGGTTAACATGCGTAACACAACACGAGCATCCTTAGAAACAACTTCTGGATGTTCCGCTTCAAAAATTGGTCGAAGTTTGTAAATCTTTACTGGTATTCATTAATAGGCATTGACGCATTTCAATTTTACAATGGACGTAATCATTTCAAAATAGTATTTTAACAAGTTCTTAGGCGAATAAGATATATCAATAATATTTTTTACACCAGTTCCTCTTAAAGTTATTGAAAGTTATTACCGATAAAGAATGATATAGAATGGAATGAATAGAATTTGGATGGCTTGATGTTTCCAAGCATTCAAGCAATATCATCCATTAGAATTAAGGTCGAGAGGGAGAGGTTAAGAGACATACTGGTAGGATGCGAATTCATTGCCCATCGGTCTAGCAAAGACCGTTCAGCGGCAAAGAAAATATTCTATGCTGTCCTCATCTCTATCAGAGAAAGAATTTTGCTAACGTCCTGTCTGGCTTTTTTGGGAAACATTTGGTTGTTTTGAAGGTACTGCACCAATGGCCCTCACCAGCTTGATTAATAAAACTCTTAATGTGCCCGACTGTTCGCGCTATGCTTAACCCCACTTTGGTATAAATGCTGAATGTTCAAAATGCTCGAAAGAACCACTGTTTATCAATTTCCCCAAACACCACAGTTAGTGAAGCCACGAAAGTTCAAATTTATTCTACTCTACGACAGAGTTTTAGTCTCAATTTGCATTCCAAAGGCTTTTAGATCAGTTTTACTGTCACTGCAGGCCCTAATTTTATATGCAGGTTAACATGGTTTTTTTCGTATTTTCAGTTTACTATATGTACGAGTGTATAAGTATATATAATGGCTATGTAGTAATACCTCACGTCACAGGATTTTCTTTTAATCCAGATATGCCGACGAGCCTACAGTGCAAACTGACATGAAGAGAGTTTAAACAGACTTTTTTATCCATACACTTTGTTGAGCAGTTCGCTGAAAAAATTGGTGTACTAACTGTAATACATTGGGTATATCTGGGTTAAGTTGAAATTCAAAAAAAGTGCAACAAAATAACAACCGTGTAGCTTTTGAATACCACTGGTGGTAAGCGTAGGTTATTTTCTGCATCCGGCACTGTGTACAAACCTATACATATCTTTGTGTAAATGATGAAAACATTGGGAGTATTCGTCATCGTTGCTTAACGATAGGCAAGTGCAGTGAAGTGCTATGGTGTAACCGGCGCATTGTGCGGTAATGATTAGTAATGGAAAAAATGTGTATCATTATCGATCAAAATTAGGTTAGTAAAAGTCCTAATTAACATATGTACATAGGAGTATGATATGCTTATGAAGATATTAAATACAACAGTTGCATTAGCTTACCTCTTTATCAGTAAAATAAATAAATAAAAAGTTTTTCAATCACCTCATATAATTTACCTCAGCCAATATATCAAAAAGGAAGTATTCAAATATAATAAATATATTGATATTGTTTCTAAAAATTGTCTAAGTCCTAGGCTTGTACTTGTCTCCAATTCCTTTATTAGTAGTTTGACGTATATGTATGTACATCATTGGCAAGTGTTTGCCCGAGTTCTTTCTCCAATTTGTGGTGTGCCTACTTTCCTAAAAGTAGGTGCGTAATATGCAAATGATTTTCAGGGTACCAGAGCAAATTTATCATAAGGTTGACCGTAAATAAAACAATTTTATTCATTTTTCTATCGATTTCATGTTTTACTCGTATATCCGCAGTACAGATCGAATTCAGCACGTACTGCCAGAATGTTACGCACAAATACACTCATCCATAGCGGTCG
This sequence comes from Anastrepha fraterculus, assembly GCA_037575425.1. Taxonomy (NCBI): domain Eukaryota; kingdom Metazoa; phylum Arthropoda; class Insecta; order Diptera; family Tephritidae; genus Anastrepha; species Anastrepha fraterculus. The sequence continues at coordinate 48,233 of JAYXIM010012293.1, read as the reverse complement.
CCTAAATACTCTCATCTTTCATATATGTACATATATCCAAACGTTGTGCAGAATTGATCTGTTCATCAGCTGGCTGTCACTATAGTAGAGATTTTTGTTATTTTTTAAGTATTTATTTATCGTCCACTTTGAGTCATAGTCAGAATGTATAATGCAGTAAATGGACCTGCTAGATGCTGAAGTATCATATTTTAAAATTTGGGTTTTGCATGCATTGGTAGAACATTTTTGTTTGTGCAAATGTACAAATTCATTTGAATAACGATTATGTAGTTCTGAAGCAAGATTATTGTATAAAAATTATTCACCTGTGAGGGGCTACCCTTAGTGTTATACGCGAAGAAAGTGGGAGTATTAGTAAACTATTTTGCACGGGCAAATTTCATTTCATATAGGAGTCCAAACTGTTATCAATCACAGGGCTGTAGATTTTTCTGCTGATCCGTCAGCTCACGCCTTCAGTTTTATTAGTTGCAGTGGGGCGCAAACGTTGGGACTCACGGTATAGAAGTGGATTTGTGGAAGCGAATTTGCGCTTTATTGACTAAAAGTATGCTGAGTCCATACTTTTCACTGAGAGCAAAATTAATCTATCCGAAAATTTAATTTGTGACCTGGACAGCTGCAGTATACAAACAGACGAGCTATGGAGAGCGTAAAGGTCAAAATAAAGGTCTTCCTGATACAAAAGTTATTCAATTGGACGATTAATTTTGCGCCACCTGAACTAGAACTTATACTGCGTTAAATAACCATAGCTTTAGGACAAGTTCTAACAGTTTATTTGTTGCTTATTTAATTGTAGTAATTTTATTATTAAAATATAGTTAGGTACTTCTCCTATATTCTCCTAATTGTTTACAATATATTACAATTTCAGATGATTCAGTTGAATAGTTTTTGTTTTTTTTTTATAACACCAGGCCGCAAAAAGTAGTGTTGAGATAATTGAGTTTAAAGTTCTGACTCTACCTGCTAAAACGACTGTAGAATCGAAAATACTACTAATATACTTCCAAAAATTGTACAGTATATTCTTAAAAGCCTATACTTCCGAAATATTAATCGAAAAAACTGATTTTTTGACCCATTAATCCAAGTTTTAAGCTTTGTGCAAATTAAGGTCAGGATTATTAGATCAGCGAGAAATTGTATAACATCTGGAAGACGCAGGCCGGGTCGTCCACCAAAGAAATGGTGGGAAGTCTGGGTTTCAAAATCAACGGAAGTGCAATTAAAACATTTATATATTTATAATAATTTATATATGTAAATTGTGTTAAGAAAAACAATGGCAAACCTATAATAAAAGAAAAAGAAAAAGAAAAAAAAATTATAAAAATTGTTAAAAACTTTTCAGATATTTTTTTAATTTTCTTAGTTCTTCCCTTTCTGCTATCGTCTGCATTTTTTCATATAAGCAATGCTCGACATTTTTACATGGAAGACACCGTCAGCAAAAAAATTAGCAAAAATAAATGCAATTTCTTAGCTTGCTTAAACTTGCACATTATTAACTATGAAACTGTATACATAAAATGTTTCTAAAAATTATGATTAAAAAGTGTCAAATTTCCTTGAAAATTAAAAAAAAAATTAATTTGCTTAAAATTAGAAACTTGGGTTTGTAGGAAGATGAAATATATTTTGTAGAAAAAAAATTTAAAATTAAAATTTAAACTCAGTTGTCGGAATTTGTCAATAATTCCTTGTGCTTTCGTTATTTAACGCAGTGTAGAAGGTACCTATATAAAAGTATTACGAGTTTAAAACATATTTGGATACATTTTCATATGCTATAGTACATACATTTTCTTTTTTGTGTATGTACCTATATATAATTGGTGCGTACACTCGTTTTGGGTGTTCGGCCAAGCTCCTCCTCTTATTTGTGGCATTCGGCTTGATGTTGTTCCACAAATGGAGGGACCTACAGATTTAAGCCGACTGCGGACGGCAAATATTTTTTATGAGGAGCTTTTTCTTGGCAGTAATACACTGGGAGGTTTGACATTGCCTAGCGAGGGGCGACTGCTATTAGAAAAAAACGGTTTCTTCATTTTGGCCTTTCAACGAGATTCGAACCTACGTTCTCTCTGTGAATTCCGAATGGTAGTCACGCACCAACGCATTCGGCTACGGCGTAGTTATACAGTAATGAATTTGAACTATTAATTTGTTTACCTATAACAGCTAAACTACCATCCGTTATCTGTCAAAAATTTATTTAGTTCACGGGTAGACATTCAAAAAAGGGATCTCTTTTCGCGTGAATAAAATATAAATAAATAAATTAAAATAGAAATTTTTGAAAATTTGAAGAATAAGATTTAACTCCATTAAATCGATGTTTGTGAGGTGCTGGTGAGGATCAATGTTACGCCAATCGTCTAGAGACGATTAAATAGTTGAAATATGAAATGCAAGCTGCCATTAGTGAAATAGGTACATATATGGCGAAACTCACGAAAATGTACTGAAAAATTGGTTTAGCAGAATAAAAGGCATCTGTGGTTCACTTTAATAAAATTTTATTCCATGACGAGATTTGCTCTTTCCAATAAATAAATTCTTTGAATAATATTTATGCGCCTTTTATTTACATTTTTTTATTATCAAACTGAATTCTTAACGGCAGGTGAATCACTTTGTAGGTGATTTCTTGACGAATTCCATTACATTTTTTTTTAAATGGTACTCAAGATCCTAGCAACTAGTGTGCTTGTATTTTAATTGTCATATATATATGCACGTATCTGTAGATTAAGATTACTACAATTAATTTGGACATTGTCGTAAATTTTTCTGGTAATAAGAAGCAATTCAATGTTCAAAGTTTTGGTATAGAGTTTTTTAAACTGAAATATATTCGGTTCTTTTTAAAATTTCCAATTTTTTTTTATTTTTTGGCGAATAAATACTTCAATTCTTTTTTTTTATTTCAAGATTAAAAAATACAAAAAAATTTTGAAAAATTTTCCAGTTAAAAGAAATATTGAATTTAATTGATTTTTTTTAATCGTGGTTTTTTAGATGTTTTTCTTATTTCGCTTTTGATAGCTGAGACTAAGCTCACTCATACCTGAAAGTTTCATAGTGGGATTCCCCTAACTTTTCTAATTATATTCAAATACGATCAGCGAACCAGTGAAAAACCAGTCGAAAATATTGCTCTACCGAAGCGCCACCATTCGCAGCCGTACAAGTATAATATTACGTCCCGTAAATCCATCAAAGCTTATATAGCAAATAGGCAGTGGGTCGGTATTTTTCACAGGTAGTTGATGAAGAAAATAAAAATAAAACTGAGGAGAATGTTTTTAAAAAATGGCAAGAAAGGGTTTTTTTAACAAAAATTGTCGACAAAAAAATAGAAATTTTGTGTTAAACAAATTTTTTTTAAATCCGCTCTCCTGTAACATACGAGTATAAGTACAGGTTTTTGAATTTCCATTGCAATACAATAAACTCAAACTTGTAGTCTTTCGCAAAACCGATGTAATTAGATTGTGATAAAAGTCAATCCATCAAAACAAAAGTCAATGTAATAAGGCAAGAAATTTTGTTTCAGTGAAGATTTAATCCCTGCATTTTTTTACAAACATGGTTCATAGTTTTTATGTAGCTTTTATTCTAGTGTACGATAAAATTTAATTATGGTCGAATCGCAACTCTAGACGCTACTGCTTCTATAAGTGCAAGTATCATCATTAATTAGGAGTTTTGTTCTCACATGATTAATTTTGCTAGGTATTGAGTAAACAACTTTATTGTCAAAGTATCCAGCACTAATTACCAGGAACTTCCACTTCGTCGTACTCAACCAGAGAAGGTGTGAATTAATTTAGTTTTTTGTTTATTTTCTTGTTTGGAGATTGTTCACAGAAAATTTAACATCAATATGTGTAATGTAATTTTGCATATAAATATAAATATAAATATATACAAGTACATAATAGGCGCATATATCCTTTGGGGGCTGTTTGGCCGCGCTTTTCCTCCAATTGTAAGCGCTCTCCAGACGGCAAATACTCTCGTATTTGATTTTTTATGCCCGCAGTTAGCATCGAACTCTGGACTATCCGAATGTTAATCACACTCAACTCTCTTAGTCGGTAGCAATAATTAAAACAAATTAATAACTTTAAATGATTAGCAAGATACTCGCAAGCTACATTGTTGTTTAGAAAGTAAATATTGTGAGAGAATTTTTTGAGTCGAAAAATAGTGCACAATTGAATAATAAATATTTATAGTAAAGAATGTTAATTGCCAAGTCATGAGAATATGCGGGCATAAAACTGTTACAGTAATTAAGTTCAGTGAATGGAATTCATATTTTACATCGAGTTTCGAAAACAATCAAAATGGACAAATTAGTGACTAATGAAATAATCGAGACGTTCAACTGTATGGACTGTAAAATGAGGCTAATATTCACTACGTAAATTATATGATTATGTGCTTTATCATTTTCTTTCTAATCTTAGCGCTTGTTCTTAGATACGCTTCCATTATTAAAAGTAAATACATATAAAGTGGCATAAAATTAATCACTCTAGCGAAAGATTTACAATTTTTTACCATTTTAACGACGGGACGCCTGGAGACTAACGGCAGTCATAACTGGCTTTGGTCTGTGGGAGAACCAGCAGCCAAAATGGGCATCCCTCACAACACATACTGTCACATTTGTAAACAAACGGAGAAAAAGGAAACAATGATCCATTTCCTCTGCGAATGCTCTGCCCTATGGAAGGACAGAATGTTAACTCTGGGTAAACCGCTGTCCGAGAGTCTGCAACAGCTGTCTGGCTTAGATGTCAACAACCTGATAAGGTTCCTGGACCGCACAGACTGGATATAGTCTTGCTGTAAATAACTGTTAAACAGGTTGGTAACGAGGATGTTGCAACAAAAAGGTGCGGAAGCGGTAGTTGGATTCTGGAAGAATCGCCACTTAAACCAACTAACCAACCAACCATTTGTGGAATATTTGACACTTGTGAAATAGACAACCGCAGTATACAGCAGACAAGCAATGAAACACATAAGGAAACAAAATTCTATCACTCAAAATGAATTTTTTCTTATTTTTCACCTTAAAGTTCAATGGCAATGGCAATGGATTTTTAGCCCTTGGCACGTTGACGTCGGTGAGGCGAGCATGAAACAATAAGCGGCATGAGTTGTACGACGACATAGACATAGCGCCGCAAATAAAGTTTCAGCGGTCCCACTGGCTTGGTCATGTCGTCCGAATGGATACAAACGATCCAGCTCTGAAAGTATTCGATTCAGCTGGAGGTTGCAGAGCAAGAAGAAGGCTTCCATTGAGCTGGAAAGGTCAGATAGAGAAGTATTTGGCTTCACTTAGTGTGTTTTACTGACGTCATTTAGAAAAAGAAAGAAATGACTGGCACGTTTTGTTAAACTCAGCCAAAGACGCTCAAACGGCTGCCGCGCCAGTCAAGAAGAAGAAGGAGAACACTATCTGATATCAAAACAGAATGCGAGAAACCAAAACAAAATATAATACAAATACAGTTGCTGGCTAGACATGATACATGACGTGCTTGAATTCGGTCCAAATCACGTAGGCGATTAAAGCATTATTCCATAAGAAAAATACTCTGAATTTCTTAGTACACACTGACTCTACCTCTATGTACATTCTACTATCACCATTAGGCCATAACCTACACAGCGGCTAGTGCAACAAGTGGAATGTTGACAACCTCTCTTGTTCCGTTTATATACCCATAGTAGCACTTACTGTCTGGCTCGGAATAATCCTGATATAGTTGTAGGTCCATAGTCCAAGGTGATAACCGTCGAGTTTTCCAAACTATCGTGGGTGGACTGATGATCTCATTCCAACTAACGTACGATTTGTGGAGTGTAAATTCAGCAAGGCGGTCACGACATTCGTGGTAAATGTTCTCTACAACTTTTTTTATTAAATAGCTATTCAAAGCCAAGCTGATTCTAGGAAATTCCTCATTAGTGGCCATCATTGGGAAACCAGCATAAGTGAACTAAATCCGAAGAGCACTTAAGGGCCTGCAACTACAACTTAGGACCCTGTGCAACCCGCGCAGCACAATAAGGTTAAAAACTTACTTATTCAAAATCACCCTTTACATAATCATCGGAGGGGCCTCGCATGACGAGGAACATCTCTTTACTTGCCCCCTTAAATTAACTCATTTAACATCTCCTGCTCTTTGATTTAGCCAACTCGAGAAATCTCGTTATCTCGTTTCGAGTATTTACTACTAGATTACGTCGACGATAAACAAACTTTTCAATAGGCAGCTCTATATTTCAATTGACATATCGGCCATTTTTATTATTTAATAAAGTCATAAAACAAGCTTTGAATTAATGTGAAAAAAGTTCAAATCTTGTGGAATCCCATCCCATATTTACGTAAAACCATAACTTCTTGGATATAGTTTTGAATTCATTCTGAGCCAAAGGTTGGGCATTAGAATAACACGGAATAATTCCCAAATAAAACTTAAGTATCCAAGAGAGCTTAGCTGAATTTCTGGTACGGAAGAATTCTTAAAAGATATCGATGCGTAAAAATCTCTACGAATCGGTATAAAAGGTGTTTCCTTAAGAGCTTGAGAACTTTAATATTGATGCATAACAGAAATAATATTGGAATGATTTTTTTATTATAAACTGGTAGATAATTTGGTGGCATTTATTTTTTGAATATTATATCCGGTATATTTTTACAGCGGCTACAAATTCAATGGTCCACTCCATCAGTCCAATTTTTGATTACTTTTTCCGATAAATCAATTGTTAAGCGCACTGGATGGTTGTATGTTAAGTTCCGTCATCTTGTTGGAATCAAGTATCGTCGATGTTTAGCTGATTAATTTTTGGAAATAAAAATTCAATCACCATTCACAGTAATGGCAGCTCCTTCCTTGGTTCGTGAAAAATAAGGACCGATGACCGAAGGATCGAACAGATTTATTTTTTTCATAGTACAACTAAAAAATACCTTATTTATATAGAGCCCGCGAAAAAAACCTCTCACCTCAATATTTTGATCAGTTTGGAATATATTTTTTTTTATGTTATTTTTTTTAGAAAGTTAACTCATTGCTTAACCAAAACCATATAAGTCCAAATTTCAAACTGTCCGTTTTTGAAACAGCATCAAGTCGGCTGCCACAAATAGCAGAAGCAGCTTGGCCAAATACCCAAAAACTGTGTAAGTGCCAATTTTACCATAGTAGAATATAAAAATTAGAAAAGTTTTGCAATGTTTTCATCACAATTCCTCGTTTTTTATTTTTGGTTTATATTGGAAGAAATACGGAAAAATACCAACAGAAAAATATATCAAAAATTAACGAATTTTGATCTTTAAATTTGCAGTTTATCACACTAAGGTCATAATCTATTGGCTGCACATGCGTACAAGGTAGGGATTGCTAACACAGACAAATGCAGGAAAGAGAGGATGTTGAGGAAACTTTAGAACACCTTCTGTGCGTTTGTCCGGGTCCTGTTTGAGGGTCTGGAGGACGTCTCAAAAGCGGATCATCCAGCTCTGCTTAGATTCACCAAAAGCGTTGACCTCCTACATGACGTCTACTTTCAGTATTCAAAGAGGTCGGTCTCTATCTGGTACCGCTAGGGACCAAAAGGTCTATGCGTGTCTATTGATGCCAACCAGGCTAACCTATACGAACCTATACTAAAATTTAACGGGTTGTGAAACAGCGTAATTAAATTTTCTTTAAGAGCACTGTTAAACAATTTGAACTTTTGATGAAAATTTATCGAATTTTTAGAAATCTTGTATACCATTTGTAACAGGGATTACATGTTCTTTGTTACTCGTATATATGAACTGTGTTATTATAAAAAGTAAATGAAATAAAAACATAAATAAATAAATTGTCAAAGCTTGTCAAAATGTTGAGTTACTACGGCTTTTTCGTGGTATGCATTATGTATGACACGATGGCTCACATTTTTACTTTACATATACTTCACTTAATATCTTTGATTTCCCAAATAAAACATTTTAATAGCCTAAATTAATACTTCATCCAATAATACAATGAGAAAGATAGTCTTTTATTTGTAATGCTAGAACAGAAAATAATAAAAAGAAAATAAAGCAAAATAAAAAGTGGCAAATAAAAACGAAAATAAAAAATAAATAAAAGAAACTGAAATTCTCTATTCATACGGAAACATTATTAATGCGTATATAAAGCGTATTTCAAGAACTTTCGAAGATAAAAGAAATAATCTGATTACCAAACCGAGATTGGTCACGATACAGAACGCTGAAAGCGATAGTAAGTCAAATTTCCACATATGGGCATACATATATACATATATGCATACGTTATGTATTTCAAAAGTAAGTGCACTTGCCATCTGTACATTCATTTGTTATTTATTTCAAGTATTATAAATTGTACTTAAGTTATATCTTGGCTTTAAATATACAAACACACTTTTTCTAATACTGAAACCCGAGTCAGACTTGTTTTGCCAGCCAGCTTAAAAATGTACACGTTTACGTACATTTATATCCATTCCTAATTATAACCGATATTTATATGTGCTTACTTGCATATATATGCTCATAAATATAACGTATTTTTTACCAAATTTCATTCACATTCGATAATAAGGGGGTCCAAGTGGTCTAGAGCCCGAAAATTTAAGGTATTTTCAGGATTTTTTTTATAATAAAAAAATGAAAAACGATATTTAAATCTTTTACGCTTTTTATTTAACTTCTTTTACATACAAAAATGAAAAAAAAAAATAAAAAAAAAATTATTATTATTTTATTAAATTGTTATTAAAATAAATTAAAAAATTAATTTTTTTTTTTTCATTTTAATAATTTAAAAAATGGTGCTGAAGTTGACCCTCCCAAAATATTGGACGGTGTTGTCCATTTTGGCTCTTCTATTCATCTGAATCACAAAAACCAAAAAAAAATATTAATCAGTATAACTGTAGCTATGTCACGCTAATAAAGGGTTTTTCAGTAAGGGCGGGTAGATGTTGAAATGGAATAAAATGGCGTTTGCTGTGTGGCACGTAGCGCCGTCCTGCTGGAACCACATGTCGTCTAGGTCCATATGGTTCAATATGGGCCATAAGAAATTGGAAGGGCCACCACGTCTACCGAAAAATGGGCGCAATGTGCGTTAATGAACACTCATTTTGATAATAAAGTTTTATCATTTGAACGTGCTGTTCAATCGTGTAACTTGCCATGATGATTTGGCATAAAAAACTGAATAATAAACAAAAGATTTGACAGATGTCAACAAAACAAAATGGCTGCCACAGGGCGCCAAAATCGACCCGCGCCAATTGAAAACCCCTTTAGTTAAAAAATTTGACAAAATGGTTTGGTTTTGAATTTGACACCCTAAAAATCGATTTTTTTTAGTTTTTAATCAAAAAGATACGAAATAATTGAAATAATAATATGATTCTAGTACGGCCGATAGCTATTGATGTTGTGAATAACATATTAAAATTTCCGATGATTCAGTTGAATAGTAATTTTTTTTTTTTGACAACACCAGACCGAAAAAAGTCGTTTCGTGATAAATGAGTATAAAGTTTAAGGTACAGGAGCACGTAGACCGCTCTCTACCTAGTTAATGTAGAAGCTGTTATATTATATTGGGAATTTCCGCATGTAAATTTCGAATTATCGAAAAAACAAAAAATTGATTTTTTTAATTTCTAGACCACCGGATCCCCTTAAGTCGTTTAAGACATTTTTTTTATTTAATAACTTTCCCTAGAAACTGCATTCGCATGTACATACGTGTATTGAATTTAAAATTGCCTTGTGTGAATAAATGAAAACAGGGGACAATATATGGGCCAAAATTAATACATAATTCAAGCATGCATGTATGTATGTATGTGTCATATATGTATGTACAACTTTGTATATATGGCGTTTGCGTAGCGGAAATATAAAATTTGTTTTTGCAAGGACGTATATTTGCGAACTTTTTGAATGTCAAGAAGCCTAAAAAATAGTTAAAAAAATTATTGATTCAGAAAACACTCCAACAACAACATACAATAATACACAAACAAGCTCTATGAAAAAATCAATCAAATTGTTGACCGCCAAACATTAAATCCCTGAATTGCACAACAAAAAAATGAAATATTGCAGGCTTATTTTTTTATTAAATTTGAAGTTATAAGCGTGTGCCATTCAGGGGAATAAATTAAAAAAACACGACCATCACATTGACACAATGGCAAATTATCGTAAAAGGCAGATATTTACTTCACAATTCAATATGAGCGGTGGTACTTATTTCAAAGTAGTATTTGTTTTTTTTTCGTTTTTTTTGGTTTATGCTTTCCTTGATTTAAATTAAATTCACGGAGAGTTTATAAGTTACAGTGGCGGTATTAGAAATATAGATACCCTAATATTGCCTAAAATTGTCGTCAGATACCGGGTGTTTCTTTTATGTATAAGTATACCATATGCACATATGTATGTATCTAAGTAGAATACAAAAATAAATCAAATATTTCAGCTTTTTAGCTAGGCAATTTTCAGGTATTTAGGGTTTATAAATAATTGCTAAGAATCTTGCTAGTTTAACTTGACCGCCTGTGTGTTCCAATATTGTACATAAATTTATTTTGGAAAATTACTTTTATTCAATTCAAAGTAAAAATGCGTGAAAATAATACAAAATTTAGAATCAATTTACTTTCACTAGATATGCCCACGTTTTGCCTTGACTATGGCCTTGAGACGGTCCAGAAACGAGTCGCAAGCTGCCCGAATGTGACTTGCAGGTATTTTGGCCCACTTGCGGATAATGTCTTTTTTCAGCGCCTCGAGACTGGTGAATCTTTCAGTTCGGATCCTGCCCTTCAAAACGGCCCTCAGATGTATTTGAGACGATGAATTGTGTGGACGTTATGAAGTTCGGAATGTTGGTTTTTAACCACTCTTGGTTCGTTCGAGCTTTGTGAGATGGTGCAGAGTCCTGATGAAACGTCCATGGTCTGCCACAGAAATGTTTGTCTGCCCACGGCTTCAAAGCAACCTCCACAATGCTTTCCCGATAATATTTCGCATTTACCTTGATGCCAGGCTCGATGAAAACGATTAGAGAGCGCCGGTTACAGCGGCTCAAACTATTACCTGTGGTAGGTGCTGCCTGCTGGTGGGCAATCGATGACTCAAATTCTCGTATGAACGGTCGGTCAAATAAATCCTATCGTTTTAGGACTTTACGAATTGCTCAATTTAAAAAATTTTCTCGTCAGAAAACACAATATTCGGAAATTACCCTCTTTCGGCCGGGCGAAACAACTCCTTCGCTCTCTCAAGTCTGACTTGTTGCTGCTTTGGTGTGAGATCATGCGCCTTTTGGATGATGTAAGTCTTGACTTTGAGATCATTTTTCAGTATGTGGCGGATGCTATGGTCAGTTTTACGATATTTTCAGTTCTTTCGCCGTTTGATTGGCACTTCGTAGGGGATTTCGCTCAAGTTGCTCCTTCACTTTTTGAACCATTTCACGTGACGTTAGAGTCTTTTGATGACCACCTCCATAACATTTCGGATGCTACCAGTATCATTGTAATGAGTAATGGTGAGATAAACAAAAACTTTATTTAATTTAAGGTGGTCGAGCTCACGAACAATCGCTGGTTGTGATTTTCCAGCGATATATAATGCAATCACACTATTACATTTGAAATCCATTACTGATTTTTTTTTCGCGTTTTCTCTCGGCAAAATGCTTCCGCGCGCTTGTAAACAATGCTTTGGACTGTCATTTAGTCAACTAACAGACAGCCCGAGCAGTCTGAAATTGGTTACACTTCGAGTGCCGGACCCTATACAAAGTTCAAACTATTAAGTTTTATGGTTTTTTATTGAAGTATGAAATTTATTTATAGACAAAATACTAGCGTGTTTTTAGCTTTGCAACGTGATGATTATGGGGAAAAATCGTAAGGGTTCGAAGTAATATTGGCTGGGGCAATTATAATTGTTAATGTCGCCAAAGGCTCTTCGCTTACCTTTAGTGGATTAATTATTCATAATTAGTTCTTATGTAAATAAGAAAATAAAAATGAATAATTGTTAATGGTTAGTGGGACTGACAAAAGACGGTCGAAGTGTAGTGCAGAGATCGCGATTGTACCCTAGCAAGTATTTTGCCAACTTCACTGTAATGGCACGAAGAGTTTCCTTGAGCAATTTGCCACTAATATTAGTAGATAAATTAACAACTCGCTTTTGTTTGATCCGCCCACTACAATCGATAAAATCCATTCAAAGACGACCATGACTAGGCTAAGTAGCAGCGAGAGTAAACGTTTTCACTGTTCGTTGAAGAACTAGTGTGAGCAGCCAAAAACTAAGGCACGTTTGAATTGAAAAAGTTGTATTACTTGCAAATTATGACCAATCGTGTTGATTGCTAATTTATAATTTTTATACATAAAATATTGTCTTTTGTGTCTTATAATAAAAAGATGTTTAAGTAAAAATAAGTAATTCTATTTAGTTGAAAATTGCGAAATTACTTGTTTTAAAGAATTTTTTTAGAATTAAGTTAAACAGCGGCATTTTCCGCGATTCCCCCAGGTCAGATTAAACCGAATTTGAAGATGGCATAATGTAGTGATTAGTGAGAGAAAATATTTAGTTTTAGCGACAAGTTATTTTATTAATTCCCTTTTGAAATGAATAAAAATTTTTCACAGCGAGAAGTTATTCAAGGTTTCAATCACATTTCTTGTGAAGCACATTTAAGTGCAATTTTGTTGGAACCTTGAATTAATTCTCACTCTGAAAATTTTTTCTTTATAAATGTGCTTCACATTTACGGATTTTACCGTGACCAAATATATTTGTACAGAGGGAGTTTTTTATAATTAAGCGAAATTATCAGGTCAGTCCATAAGTTCGGGCGTATTTTACCCATAATTTCACTTTTGTACGATTTTTGCATACAAAAAAATATTCGCGGAATATAACGGAACTATTTATATTTTCTTTGATATATTGTGGATTCAACAAGTGATTTTAATCGCGGATAGAAGCACGTCTTGTTAAAAAATAAAATGGAATCCTCGAACGCGTATAAGAGGTATATTTTGTATTTTTTTACAAAAGTGGTAAAAATGCCGCGCGCTGGTCGTCCTGAAGTCTTTAACTCCGACGTCTTCCTCGAACTCGTGGAAGCTGAGCCAAATTTGACAGTCGATATGATAGCTCAGAGGTTAAATTCATCGCATGGAATAGTTCCCAGGCACCTGGTTCGGTTGGGAAAGGTTTAAAATCTGGAAAAATGGGTTCCGCATAGACTTTCCGTCGCCAACCTTCAGCAGAGAGTGAATGTGTGTTCTTAGCTAGCAGCAGCTTGAAAATGAAAGTTTTTTGAACCGTATCGTTACTGGTGATGAAAAATGGGTCATTTACAATAATCCTTGGATAAATATAAAGATGAAACACCAAAAACGGACCCCTAGAGATGGCCTTCACTCCAAGAAGATTCTCCTCTGTAATGGTGGGATATGGCCGGTATTGTTTATTATGAACTTCTGGAACCACACGATAACTGCTGATTATTACTCCCATCAGCTATCAAACCTGAATGAGGCACTTAACACAAATCGATCGTCTTTAGTGAATAGACGCAAAGTTTTGTTTCACCACGACAACGCAAGACTTCATACCGCTAGGCAAACATTAGGCAAGCTGAACGAGCTCGGATGGGAGCTAATGCAGCATCCATCCACCATACTCTGCGGATATTGCACCTTGTGATTATTACATTTCCGGGGACCTCAATCCCATATGAGCAACAAGAACTACTCCTCAATGGAAGCTATAAAAAGGTATTTCGAAGCGTATTTTGGCTCCAAGGACAAACAACTTTTTGAGCAGGGAATTCAAAATTTGCCTAAACGTTGGGAAGACATTGTAAATAATGAGGGAAAATATATTATTGATTAATAAATACTTAAAACATCTTTTTTATTAATTTTAAAACCACCTTTAAAAACGCACGAACTTATGGACTGACTTAATATAAATGTTTGAGTTTCATTCATAGATATACAAATACAGGGTGGCTGATGAATTTTGCTACATTAAGAAACTCAAATAACTTTTTTTTTAGTGTATGGAATTCATTTATTTTTTTTTCAAGTTGAAGGTCGTTAAATTTTATTAAATGTAGCTTAACTAGTTTTAAAAATAATTGAATTTAAATGCCCCCCATGCTCGTTGACATAAGTGCGGCATCTTAGTAAAAAGTTGTTCATTGCTGCTTTGAGAGTTGCGACAGGAATAGCCGCAATTGTTGCCCGAATGGATTGTTTTAGTTCATCCAAATTTGTTGGCTTTGTTTTATAAACTTCTTGTTTACATAAACCCCAAAAGAAAAAGTCAGGTGCAGTAAGGTCAGGCGACCTGGGGGGCCAACGAAATTCGGAGTTTCTTGAAATCAGTTTATTGGGACATTTTTGTCGCAACTCTGTCATAACAGTCTGGGCTATGTGAGACGTTGCCCCATCTTGTTGAAACCACACAGAGTTGAAAGGAATTCTCTTTCGGCGTAGTTCTGGATAGAAAAATTCTTTCAGCATTTTCAAATAACGGTCTACAGTAACCGTAACGGTGTGACCATTTTCTTCAAAAAAAATAAGGCCCGACAATACAGCGTGAAGAAACCGCACACCACACTGTCACGCGAAGAGGATGCAATTCCGTCTCGTGGAGTATCTGTGGGTTAGAAGTACTCCATATTCGACAATTTTGTTTGTTCATATTGCCGTTTAAATCGTAATGGGCCTCATCAGACATGAAAAGGCAGTTTAACATGTTTTGGTCTTCTTCCACCATTTGCAGGATCTTCTGGCAAAATTCCAAGCGAATTGGCAAGTCTGCTGCATTCAGTTTGTTAACCATTTGAATTTTGTAGGGAAATAAGTCTAAATCTTTGTGCATTATTGTTTGCAAAGACTGTCGGCTGACACCAAGTTGAGCAGATAAGCTTCTTGTTGAAACCCTTGGATTGCTTTGTATAGCTGCAGCTACAGCAGCGATCGTTTCCTCCGTCCGAACTGGTGGGTTTCGATGATAAGGCCTTCTTGCGACTGTTCCTTGCTCCGCAAAATTATTCACCAGTCTCATTATGGTCCATCTGCTCGGGGGATCGCCGCCCGCCTGTACTCTCTCTGTACCAAAACTACGGACTCCAGTGCGTGATAGCGGCGGACTATCCAAATTCTTGTTTGCGTGTCCCAGTTATCCATTTTAATAAATTTTAAAGATCAATCTGCAAATTAAAACAAAAATGGAACAGATAACTTAAAAAGAAAAAAGTTATTAAATTTTTTTTTGGTAGCGGCTTTCATCAGCCACCCTGTATCTATGTATGTATATATGTATGTACATACATGCCTTAATACGTGTTAACTAAAAGCTGGTATACCTTACCAATTGAAATATCTCAAGCAGAAAGGGCCTAATAAATTGTTTACTAAAAAAACAAACGAATAAAAGCACTTTTATAACATTCATATATACTATATATATGTAAATATGTTATACTGCATTGTTTATGTGTTTATATACTGACATCTTGACATTTTATTTTTCTTTCTTAATGGGATATTAACAGACGTGCATTAACGCAAATTCACCTGCATGAGAAAAACAAATATTCCATAGATCATTCTGAGTAAAAATACTTCAAAAACTATAAACTACAGGTATTCAGCTTTCCTTTGTCCTACGATTATCATCCGTTATGCAAAACTATAAATACGAGTATGCGCATAAGAGTGATTTTTGTCTTTTTGATTTTTTTCATATTTTACATGCATCTGTGTGTTTTTAAATGTTCGCAAAAAAAAAGAAAAAACAGAATAGTACAAGTATAATTTATGGCGAGAATTATGAAACATATTTGCATTTTAATTTTCAGTCACATAAATGATGCGTTGAATCTGTTTGAAGATATCAGATTTCTGATGGGCGATTTCAAATGCATGTCAGGCAGACTCGAAATAAATAATCGCTACAAAGTAAATACAACACATTTTTGTATGTGGTTGACATGAATATTTAAATAATTTCGCTGCATTATACGAGATATGCTATTTATATTATCGTTCGCAGAACTCTTGCGTTTCCGGTTAAACTTAAAATTTGATACTTGAAATTTGGCAGTTTCCAATGCCAACGTGAATACTTAGACCTTAGAGCCATAAGCAAGATTTGTAGGGTTACACAGGCTCGGTGTAATCCTTTGGATAAAGCAATTGAACTAAAACCGTGATACAAATCGTTTAGTGTCTATGAGGTAGCATTAAAAGGCATCTGTTTGTTGTTAACACTCGTACGTAATACAAAATCAATTGCGGCTGAAGTTCGCTCACAAACGAGTTTCCTACAGGCCTGCAAACTGGAATGGTGTGCCAAAACGCTTGGTTGTTGTGCGAAAACTGATTATGCAAAACTGTGTGTATAGGTTTCTGAATAATAGATTCAAAAACACGTATAGATTTTTATTTCAAAATACGCTGAGTAACTCCCAGACTATTACCAAAAATTCGTCTAATTTAATGCGGAGGGGAAAAACTAATCGAAAAGTCTAAAAATAATCGCAATTGCTGTGAACTATTGATAACAACCAATATCAAGCCAGCTAAATATTTTTTAAGATATACTTGAACTTTGGTAATTATTTGCGTGTACAGTATCTGTACAACAAGTTATAAACGGTAATAGCTTCTAAGAAAATTTAGCATTATATGTACGTATACATGTGGAGATCAGCTCGAAAGTCGAAAAGTATTGATAGGATAAAGGCCCTTAACCGATTTGAGCAAAGTAAGAATGGTGAAAATTAATAGCATTTTCCCTTATTTCAAAAAGAATAAAAGCTTCATCAGCACCTTTATTTTTTAAAGGTCATCTTAAGCGAATGCTGCCTTACAGCCATGACGAGGTCTTAAATTACATTCGAAGGATAAACGGAAAATATTTTTCTACTTCTGGTGTTCTTTCAATAGTGAAGCACTCATATTCGATTATGAATTGAAATCTTATTTCAGAAGAAAAATCTGCACCATTTCGTTTCTTTAGTATCGGAACAGCACATTTCTGTGCTGAGCAATGCTCGGGTATCATATTCAAATACCATAGTATGAGGCATCCCTGGAATAATCAGATTGCTACGCAATATGCAGCATTTTTTCACTTCAGCCTAGTGAGACCTAAATTTGGAAGCGCTATCGTAGACTGCGATCGAACGAAAATCGTTGTTACTTAAAAGGAAGATTCACCTATTAACGAAAAATAATGTCAGCGTTGAAATCCAACGGAGAATCTATCTTGCCAACAAGTGTTACTTTGGACTAAGTAGGCAATTGAGTAGTAAAGTCGTTTTTCGGCGAATGAAACTAGCACTCTATAAGACTCTCATCATGCCCATCCTGTCGTATGGCGCAGAAGAATCAGTCAATCAAATAGAAGAAGAGATTAACATAAAATTTATAAAGTAACAATTCAAAAATGAAGTATTAGGACCCTTTTCAACTTATCTCTAGTTTGACAGGCCATTTCATCCGGACGGTAAACGCGTTTATTAAACTCTTGAGCCGATATATATGCATATTTAAAGGTCAGTTGACATTTCCTTTAAGGGGGTGGTAGGGTTTAGCGCTAAAAAAAAACACTTTTTTTGAATTTTTTACAGAAATATGACTTAAGATACTTTAATAAAATCAGTTGCATGTTATTGTACATCTTTTCAATAAGTTTTTAAAAAATATTAATAATAAAATATTGACAAATAAGCCCATGACAGAGTTTTTTTGGAGATATGTTTTTCGAGAGGTGCTCTGCGGTGCCAATCGGCATTCGTCGTAGAATCATCTGAAACTAAAAAAGTCGAATTTTTCAGTTAAAGTATGACGTAATGCTCCCCCCTACATTAATACATTTTTTTTTTTTTTCATTTTTGTAGTTTTGGTGCCAAAAAAACGTAAAACGAGCATTTTTGGCGAAAAATTTCGCCATATTTGTAAGTGAAAAACAACCTTAAAAAAAAAAAATAAAAAAAAAACAATGTAGGGGGGAGGTATTTTTGATTTAGAAAACGTGTGCCAAATTTGAAAAGAATCGGTTGAATAGTTTCGGAGTTGTGATTGGCACCGACTTTTAAGAAGTAGTTTCGGGAAAAACGCGTTTGAAAAAATGACTCTGAGAAATTATCGATGCTCCGCATTCGAGGTAGAGTGCCTACAAAGGCTATAACTTTGAGAGTTTTGCTCCGATCCACTTAAAATTTTGACACAACATTCTTGAAATGATTTACTATAAGATGAGTGAAGAAAAAAAATTTCGATTTTGTGACCCAAAATATCGGCCAAATGGCCGCCGCGGCCTCGGCGGCACACCTCCATCCGATGGTCCAAATTTTTGATGACGCTGAGGCATAATTGAGGTTCTATGCCGTTAATGTGCCGAATTATCTCATTCTTTAGCTATTGAATTGTTCCTGCCTTAGCGACATACACCTTTTCTTTCAAAAGAAAGAAGTCCAACGGTGTCGTTGACGTTTAAGTGTGGTTCACATTCAGCATCGGCCCTTGAAATTTAACCACCCTTTATTTGCAAGCTGAGAAAACGGCCCAAATAATATGTGGGAAATTTTAAATAAATTTCATATCAAAAGTTTCTACATAGTACACCACAAAGTGTGCAAATGATTAAACTAAAAAATAATATATATGGAATACTAAAATTTTTTTATTTGAACAAGAAAAAAAATAAAACTAGATTTTTTAATATACACTCAATACTTTCTTTTTCGTTGCTTGCCGTAGTTAGTTTCAGTAATATTTGCTTATCGTTCGTAATTTCTTGGGCAGATACTGTAAGAAAATAATTTTTATAAAAGTTGGAAGTTGCAGATATTTATTTGACTATTTATTTTCTGTGAAACAGAACAGGTTAATTATGTGCATACATTACTTGCAATATTTATTAATATTTTCTAAAGCCTAGCTATTTTAGCAATACCGCAATTAAAACCACTTTTTTCTATTTATTTTTAGATGGCGTGGCAGTGTTTACAAATTGGTGTGGCGTGAATTGATCGCTTATTTATGTCTATATTATACAATTAATTTAGTCTATAGACTCGTATTAAACGAACAACAACAAATGTGAGTATGCCGGAGAACTATTATAACCGTAAAATTTTGTCAATTTGTGCAAAGTATTAATTTAATTAATATTTGGCTACACCTCTAACGAGTAAAATTGTTCATAGATCTTGTTTTACTCCCATATTTTACTACGAAAGATCACGGCACAGGTATAAAGTATACTCACTATGTGTATATATTTATACAGGGTGGTCCATATAGTGTGAGTGAGTTTAGAATCATATGTTATTTTGACAGTAGCAGCTCTCTCTCGCGGGAAATCTTGACAGAAAGTCAGCATCATATCTCTGCAGAACGAAATTAATCGCTTTGCGCTTGAACAATGTTGGAAAATATAGCATACTTATTTCCAAAGTCAATGTTGTGCAGCCCAAACAGCGCGTTTATTGAAAACAAGCCAAAATTCTATTTTCTTTCTAACAAGCCGAACTGTTGAATCTAGAGAACGACAAACCAGCACGTGATCGTCAAGAAACCAATGCATCCTCTGAGAGTGACAGTTTGATACGCCGGCGTCATTGGCCTATTTTTTCTAGAAAATGCGGCTGAAAACACCTTTCGGGTCAACGGTGAGCGCTACAGAGCATGAGAAGCAATTTTTTCTGGCTTGAAATTGAAGGCATAAACAAGGGCGTTCTTTGGTTTCAGCAGGATGGTACGTCAAGTTGGTAATCGTGTTATCAGCCATTGTGACGATTTCAATTAGCTATTCTTAAGCGAGCAAGCCATTCGCGAGTTCGAACTAAAAGCCGTCACTGGGTTAATAGGATGCGCTACTGTGAGGCCAATCGAGGCAGCTGAAAGAATAAATTCGTTGAGCATGTCACGGTAACGCTCGCCATTTACTGTAACCGCGGCTCCTCGCTCATTTTCGAAAAAAATGGCCCGATGATGCCGCCAGACCAAAAACCGCACCAAACAGTGACTCGTTGTGGATGCATTTGCTTCTCTACAGTAACGTGTGGATTTTCTGAGCCCCAAATCCGACAATTTTGCTTATTGACGTAGCCACCGATGTGAAAATGAGCTTCATCAGAAAAGAAGAAGAAGACTCACCACTTTGGAAATAGGTTTTCAATATTTCCCAATTTTGTTCAAGCGTATAGCGTCCCATTTCGTAAATGTCCAACCTTTAAGTAAATTATGAACACATTTGACTTGTCATTTGTGTTACCACTCTCAAAAAAATAGGTGGTTTAAAAAGCAAACGCTATATGGCCCACCCTATATTTGCCATTTGGAGTCGGCTTAAAACTGTAGGGCTCCCCAACATCAGACGTACGCCAAAAATAGTGTCTAAAAGGGCTCTAAGTCTGGACTATGAAAAGGGTGGTTAAATGTTTCGAAGTTATTTATGTAGGCCAGTCATCGCAATATGACTCTAAAGTACTTACCCACTCTCGTAAAAAAGCCGCACGTCTTGTGTCCATTTTCCCCGTTTTCCTTAATAGCATAATTTTGTACTTTCTAAAAGAGTAGTGCAGCATGAGTCCATAATATTAGCACCTTTTTCCTTAGAACCAACAATTTAGTGTTAACAATTTGTAGCATCACATTATAGCCGATTGTTTCGCCTAGAGCTTCTTGGATGGTGGCACATCTAAACTCCCTTATATAACTATCGTAAGGGAATTTATTAAAAAGTTGTGACAGTGTTTAGTTTTTTGTTTAATTTTAGAATTATTTTATGGAAATATACTTCATTCTTCGACACAAATTGTGTACATTAAAATAAAAAATGATCAAAATTTCACAATTTAAACAAAATTTCTAGAAAAATATGTATAATACAAGCACATATATTAATAGTATCGAGTATACAGTTTTATAACCTCTTCAATTTTCGTATAATCAAGTGTCAGTTCAGTACAAAATTCTCGTTGATTTTTGGTAATTTTTTTTCCTGACGATGTTGGGTTTTTTCTTCCATGAAAATAAAAACGATCGTGGCTCGAATTATCTCTGCTTGCTCTTTCCAATGCAGAGAAGTCCAGATACAGGATACCTTATTGAATACTATCAGGGCAGACACTCAACTCTTAATTGTTATGTCTATGTCACTGGAAAATTAAAATATGTAGATTATCATTACATCATCTGCGATATTCGATAGACATCCATAATTTTTTCCAGAATCTTTTCTTCGACCACTCGAAGAGTAACCTAATCAGAAGTTGCGTGAACTTGACTTGAAAGGAGGAGAAAGACACGACTGGAGTGCTTTGTTAAACTCGGCCAAAATCGCATAAGCGCTTGTCGTACAAATTAAGAAGAAGTCCGGCACTAATTCAAAATTATATCGATTTAAATTAATTCATTATTTAGTTCATTATACATATAAATGTAAGCAGGCGCATAAGTACAAGTACATACTTGCATGTACATAGTTATATACCTACTCTTTTATATTTCATTTAATTATTCAATTTTTTCCCCCTTTCATTACAGAATTTTTACCAAAGTGCGAATATATTTCGGCCAACAGGGCGAAAGTATACCTATGTCATTTGTGCTGGGTTTCTATGTAAACAAAGTGGTGCAACGTTGGTGGGAGCAATACAGATTATTGCCCTGGCCTGATACTTTGGCGCTATTTATCAGCGCCGCAATACCAAACTCCACTGGTGGAGTTAATGTAAGTTAATATTTGTAGTTAAACTAATGTAAGCCCATACAAATGTGCATATGTGTATATCAAACTTTTATCTTCAATTATTTACAGAATGAAACGGGTCGTCTAATGCGCCGTAACATAATGCGATATATGGTGCTTGCTTATGTCATCACACTACAACGCATATCGCTGCGTGTAAAACGTCGCTTTCCCACCACACAACATCTCGTGGATGCTGGTCTCATGCACGTGTCTGAATCGAAAATTTTCGATGCACTTAACGCCAAAAGCCCCATGTCCAAGTACTGGATGCCACTGGTATGGGCTACAAATATCATTAATCGGGCACGTAAGGAGGGCCTGATAGCATCCGATCACATTGTGCAAACAATACTGATGGAATTGTCTGATATACGGCGGCGCCTGGGTGGTCTGATTGGCTATGATACAGTGTGCGTGCCGCTGGTGTATACGCAGGTGGGTTGCTTGAATAGCCAGCAATTAAGCAATACAATTCATGTGCCGTTAAATTAGTTAATTTGCTTTTTTATTTTATTTATTTTATTCCTTTAACGATACTTTTTTGTTTATTTGCAGGTTGTTACGCTGGTATTGTACACATATTTTATAGCGGCGCTCGTGGGGCGCCAAATGTTACCAAACATGCCCGATGCCAAAGATCCAGACTTGTATTTTCCGCTCTTCACTGTATTGCAAGTGAGTTTTAATTATTTAATTAAAAAATTCTTTACAAACTTGTAAAAAGATGGAGAAGTTCACCGAATACTGTCGATCGACATACAGTTAATTAAGTGATGAAATTCGTCATAAAACTAAATGCCAGACACAAATAATATAAGTTCACATAATATCAGTTTGGGGAAAAAGAAATGCAGTATTTTCTGGGTAGATGGCTGTAGTGGTCGATATACCGTAAAGCATCGATCAAACAATTTAAAGTTTATACTCGTTGTCAGTATTAACTCACAGGGTGTTCCATCCGGAGAAAATTCTGTACATTTTACGGTTTTTCTTTTTTATAAAGGCAGGCTGCTGAAATTGTGAATGGTGTTTATGGTGCCGATACTTTAACAGCTAATTACGTGCAATTTTGGTTTTGTCGATTCTGTTCAGAAATGTTTGATGTTAGAGAAAATGTCGATAAAGTCACAGAAATAAGCAAAGTTGACTAGCATGTTAGTAGTCGTGGCATCGCCCAGGTGCTAAAGATCGACAATAAAACAGTTTTAAACCATTTTACGCAAAAATTGAAAATAATGGATTTCTTTTTTCTCAAACTAACATATTGCTCATTTACTGCAAGAGTGTTATAATCCCAAAAACTAAAACTTTCAGAAAAACGGCTTCGAAGTTCTCAATTTATCATGCCTGCTTCAGTAAAAGTAAAGACATATTTTTATCTAATGGGATTTTGCTAATAAAGGGTGATTTTTTAGCTATTATCTTTTTAAACAGTTGGTTTAAACAGCCGACGCACGTTTCGTGTTTTGTTTCACTGTCAAACATCTTCAGTTTGGTCTATAATTTAACCATGAATCGTCTTACAAACGAACAAATGATTTGCAAATCATTGAATTTTATTATAAAAATGCGTGTTCTGTTTTCGAGCTATTGTGACTAAATTTAGAACCAAATTTACATTATTGGACATCAAACCACCAACACGCTTACGTACGTAGAGTGCGAACTGAAGAAAATATCGCAGCTGTATCGGCCAGTGTTAATGATGACCATCAATTATCCATTCGTCGCCGTTCGCAGCAATTGGGCCTCTGTTACTCAACAACGTGCAAAATTTTGCGAAATGATTTAGGTGTGAAGCTTTTCAAAATACAGCTGGTGCAAGAATTGAAGCCGAACGACCTACCTGGAAAGTTGGCCGAAGATCCACTTTTTATCGAAAAATTGTGTTCAGCGACGAAGCTCATTTTTGGACCAATGGATGCATAAATAAGCAGAATTGTCGATTTTGGAGTGAAGATCAGCCAAAAGAATTGCAATGTATCCAGAAAAGGTCACAGTTTGGTGCGGTTTATGCTCTGGAGGTATCATTGGACCGTACTTCTTCAAAGATACTGCGAATCGTAACGTAACTGTGAATGGTGAGCGCTACCGTGAAATGATATCTAACACTTTTTTCCCAAAACGCAGGAGCTTGACTTGCATGACATGTGATTTCAGCAAGACGGTGCCACATGCCACACAGCACGCGTAACAATGGACTTATTGAGAGGCGAGTTCGGTGAACATTTTATTTCATGCTCGGGACCTGACAATTGGCCACCCAGATCGTGCGATATAACGCCTATAGACTATTTTTTGTGGGGCTATGTTAAAGCTCATGTCTATTCAGACAAGCCTGCTTCAATTAACGCATTGGAAGACAACATTAAAGCATTTATATGTGAGATACCGGCCGAAACGTTGGAAAGAGTATGCCAAAATTGGACTAAGCGGGTGGACCATTTGAAGCGAAGTCGCGGTCAATATTTGCATGAAATAATCTTCAAACATTAAATTATATGGACTGTACTATCGATTCAAATAAAAATGTCATGCATTTTTCTGAACTTTTCGTGTGTTTTTTTGAAAAAGTTTCCTATAGCTCTTAAAAAATCACTCTTTATATACCACATAGGAATTTATAGTCAATTGTAAATATTGTTTGACAACTTTAGGCCCTGAGTTAAAAGTCCACTGTGGTGATGAAATACCAAATGTTTTCCCCCATGTTTGTTCGTATGTGCGAGAAAGTTGAGTAAAATTTATTGCTCATTTACTCAATTATTTGATTACCTAAAGTTTTGAAAGCTCTGTTCATTTTGTTCGTATATACATCTACTTGAAGTTAGCTCTCTTAAATAAATTAAAAAAAAAAACATGGCTCAAAATGTAAGCAGCAAAAATAACAAAATAGAAGACAATTTTGAATTGATAGCCGATCGGAAATGGACAAAGCGTCAACGGAGCAACAAATGACAAAAATATCATTCAGATTTTATAACGTATATGTAGACATTGTGATTAATCATTTTATTCAAAACTGTGATTAATCAAAAATTTAATTATCTAAATAAGTTGTTTTTTGATTGATATAAAAATGAATTACTGCATGAAATTCATTTGCTTTTTAAAATACAGTTTTGAGCAATTTTTATTTTGTATTAATTTTTTTGTAACTCTTTTTTTTAATGTTTTGTTGAAATGCTTTATTCTATGCGGTATACCACATAAATTTCCTTTTTATTTATTTAAATAAATTTCAAAAAACATGCACGAAGCGATGAAAACATGTTTTGAAGAATGAGGCAGAAAGAAAAAAATACTGCATAATTTTCAAGTCGGCATACTGAAACTATTGCTACCTGGCACACCGTATTTCATTACAGCAAAGAAAATTAATAATAATAGTTCGGAGGTAAATCGTTTAAAAGCTGATTAAGACTTTTTAAGCTAATTAAAACTTTTACCGTATCAAAGTTTCATTAAAGTCTGCTAATGAATCGCAATGAAATAATTTTTTTTCAAATCTGTACTAAATTCTACAGATGAGTCTGTTAACCTAATGCAAATGTAAAATCTACTAAATTTAAATATTCGCATAGCGAAGAAATATAGTTATCTGAAGCATTTGTTACTGTATGTGCCAAAGCGTCGAGTCACCGTTATCAATTAGCATCGAAATGTAAACAAAAAATCGTGAATTAGCATTACATTTTCTCATTTCTTACATTGTTATACAATCAGATAAAATCGTAATAATATGCAGTTTTCGCTTTGTAACAATACTCGCGGACTTCATTTCTAGTTTTCACGTTTTTTGTTCAATACTAGCGCACTTGTGCACAAGGGTATTATAATTTTGTTCACACAACGGCTGACATGCGTTAGCATAAAATAATCCGAATAAAAAAATGTTGCGAGGAGTCGATTTAGCCATCTATATATCTATGTCCGTGCGCTCGTCCGTGTGCACGATAACTCGAGCAAAACTTAATATCTTTCAGTGAAACTTGGCACACATGTCACACGTTTTTTGGTGTTCAAGATGCTATATATAAAGGAAATTAAAAAAAAACGTAATATTTATCCCATAAATGAATCAAAATTACTATAATTTGGTAGTTTTTTCAAATGAAAACATAAAAATAATGCCAAGCAATTTTGAAAAATGGGTGGGGCCAGGCTCACTTTTTTTTTGGGTAAACGTGTCACTCTCCAAAAACATGGAAAAAAGCCGCCAAATATTACATTTGCTTGGAACCTTTTAATGAGTAGCAGTGAGACGATTTGGTATAGGTAAAAAATTGTTGTTTTAACTCGTTACTTGTGATGCTCATGCTCTGTCAGCATCCTTTGTGCTCCCGTTGATGGTTTCTGTAGATCAAAAAATGAACAATCGCAAGCATCGGGCAACACCGAAAGTGAACTCGGCAAAGCAACAAGCATGAACACGGCCTAATGAAACATATCTAATAGCAGAAGCGAGATTTGGCAGTGAAAATAGTGACATATACCAGTTTCATAAGTTATTCTCGCGGCTAATCTTGGTCGGTAACTTTATTGTTGCTTTGGCATGCAAATTTTTCTTAAAGCGAGCTGAACTTAAACATAACAAGCAAAGAAGTGGCGTATCGAAGGCGCCTATTATAAAAATCGGATTAACACCACCCCAGTTTTAATATGACAAGACGAAATTTCCGTCCGTATATTTGATGTTACTAGCTGTAACTCTTATTTTATGCAAGTTTGTTTGATTCCCAAAATTAAATGTTGAGTTCGGTCCGGACCGAATTTAGTACTTCCTTACCTGTTGCTGCTCAGTATTCAACTGTTATTAAATTGCGTTGTTAATGAAATTGAAACTTTCAAAGCTATATTTTGGTCACATTCGTATACATTTGCTTAAAAATTACATACATATAAAAATAGCTCATACATACATAGACACATACATTTGTATGTACATTAGGACGGATAAAATTTTTTCACTACTTTGTTTCGGTGACTTAAGTATTCTACTGTCAATTCTGAACAAAAAAGTCCGTGGAAGAAAAGTTCTAAAATGAATCTCGAGTCTACTTATTTTTAATTTGAGTTAGTTATTTAGTATTTCGAAAGCATGTAAAGTAGGGCGAGTCGATTTAAAAATCGCTCATTGCTCTGTGAAAATCGTATTCTAGGGATCAAAATAAGAAACTTTGCCGAAGGAACCATACCTCTAAAACGAATTCTGATGTCCCCCAATTTCAAAATATCACCATTTTTGGCCTTTACATGAAAAAATCAGCTAAATGGCTATGTTTATTTTTTATTTTTATTTATTTATAATAATATTTATTATTTATTTATAATAATGTCTATTTTTTCTCTTAAGAAATTTATTTAGTCAGAACACATGTAAATGAAAAAATTAATTCAAGTGAGTTATAGAAAAGAAACTAAAAATTTCGACCCAAATTAGGGGACATCAGAATTCATTTTACAGGTATGGTTCCTTCGGCAAAGTTTCTTATTTTGATCCCTAGAATATGATTTTCACAGAGCAATGGGCGATTTTTTTGCATCCTCATAAAATACACTAAAAGTTCGACCCAAATTGGGGGACATCAGAATTCGTTTTAGAGGCATGGTTCCTTCGGCAAAGTTTCTTATTTTGATCCCTAGAATATGATTTTCACAGAGCAATGGGCGATTTTTTTGCCTCTCCACAAATCGACCCGGCCTAATGTAAAGAAAGAAATCAGGAAATCAGGTTCGGAGTATTCAATTGAACCGGCGGGTCAGCAATCTCATCTTGTTACTCAGTTGTAATTGAACTATTTCGCCATATATTTCTGCCTAGGAGCAACTTAAAAAAACCTACTGTGAAACAACGTCAAGACACTCAATACAAATTGCTGTTTCTTACGTGAAAAAGACAATCGAGTCCGAAAAAATTTTATTCCCCGAAGGATAATATTTACTTGCGGCCTTCGCATTTTCTACTCTACTCAGATTGATCAAAAAGTTAGTGAAAGCAACGCAGGAGATATAATTTCTTGAGGCCAAAATCAAGCAATAAGATCGCGTCTAACCATAAATTCTAGGAAAACTTAACTTGTATTCCTAAGTAAATGGGTGAGTTTTTTGTCAACAATAAAAGTGCTGATTATGTTGCTCATGTAGAGGAATTGCTGTTAGCCCTCGAGGCTATTGATCTCTTAAAATACGCGTATATCCCCTGTGTTCAAATCTCAATTTCTTGCCTGAGTAGATATACTTCTTTGAGACAAAGTGTCTATCGAAGTGGCGGAGTGCCGTTTATCTACTTTAGGAGGACTCGGGAGGTAATTGTTCATAAACAATAGTGCGTTTCGGGGTTCGAACATTCTCTTAGTATAAGGGGTTAGAGGTAGTCACAATTTTCTAAAAATTGGATTTTTGTTTCTGCATTTTCTTAACGTTTAATATCTTAAAAATACTGCGTGCAAATCAACACTATGTTTTTTGAACTGGTGATCGCTGTAACTTAAAAACCGCTTGGTAGATTTCAATAAAATGTATACTGCTTCTGGAAAACTTAAGAAACTCATGCCTGATCCAAGGTTTTTTTTTTTCAAAAATTTCGATTTTTTTAAGCAATTAATTGTCGGTTTTTTTCTCGAAAATCTGAAAAATATTTCCTGAGGCCGCCATATTCTTAATTTTGAAAAAAAGCGTCGATCAGTTTATAATTTCTCTTGTCCGATTGATTTTAGATGAATCTCCAACGACTTGTGATGATCACCGCAAGGTACTTTTGGACAAACGCGCTGCACACATACAGCGATAACTTTTACAATCATTAATTTTTTTGTTTGAAATTTTGCTAAAGTCAAGTCAAAATTAATGCTGTGTTTTTATTTTTGTAAAATAAAGCAACTGACTAGCAAAAAAATCATTGAAAATCATCATTTTTTCCAGCCTCTGACTATCCCTAATCCCATAAATCAACGTGCTTTGCTAAATAGATGGTTGGCCGCGCTTCTACTCCAATTTGGGTACAGCTGTGTGTACTTTTCTATAAATTTTCAACTTACCATACATACATTTCATTTCATTCTCGATTATGAACAGAAAGTTCTTTCGGTTGAATACTAAGCAAAACTAAAATAATGAAATGAAGTGAAATTGAAATAATTAAAGAATTTTGCAAAAAAAAATGTATGCAATTCTCTATAGAAGAGACGAAATGAGTGTGCTGCGCATTGACTTCTCGGTGGTTTACTGCAGTGATTACGACCTTTTATGTATATTTTATTATCTTCAATTCGTTATTTGTTAGAAACTGATACATTTCAATGAGTGCCCACTGAAGACTTATAAGGCGCACGGATACATGTGCAAATAAGTGTACATATACATATGTACATACATATATCGATATCTACGTCGGTATGTGCTTAGAGTTTAAAAATATGTATGCACAGTGGCAAGTTAGCGACACGTGTTTTCGCTGTTCAACAAGTCAATAAATATTTGTCGTTTTACTGACACTCAAATACTCGTACAATACATAGTTTCAAACAAGTAAATAATTATTTCGCGGGTGTAGGTGGATCATAATTGTTTGCTTGCGTTACTTAAATAAAATAAAAGTGAATTTCTAATTTAAGGTTGGCTAAGCATGCGCATTTGATTGACATCAGATGTCATTCATTCCACAAGTGCAGACATAGTAAAATTATAATAGGCGACAAACAGATTTAAGTACATTTTTGAAATACTCTGGAATACTATGTTCATTCGGTTCTGGTTCGGTTTGGGTTGTTGAAACCCATAAACACAGAATGAAACTTGATCTCTTTTCATAGAGGGAGATTTAACGAAGATGTCTTACAGTTTGGTGAAATGCTAGAAAGGAATGAAATGCGAACTAATACCCGAATAACCGAAGGATTAAGTGGCCGTCTTTAACAAGTAGGCAAATTACCCTAATGAAAGAAATTTTCCCAATAGTCGTCCACCTAATTTCAACCTGCATCTCATCTAACCATAATACATGAACGATATGAAGTGTTACCAACACACTGCTTGTATCTGTATAACAGCTCATGACATCAACGTCAAAATTGTTCTAATGACAGTTCAATATATTGTTTATAAGCCATCAAAAGCATTTGCGTCTCAGTTTTGTTGATTTTTTTTTTCTCTGATGGAATTCAAACGTAATAATGTGATAGCGTTATATTTGGCTGGAAAATCACAACCAGCCATTGTTCGTGAGCTCGAGCACCTTAAAGTAAATAAAATGTTTGTGTATCGCACTATAAAACGTTACAATGATACTGGTAGCATTGCAGAACGCTATGGAGGTGGACCAAAAAAACCGCAACAACGCCAGAAATGGTTCGGAAAGTGAAGGCTCGACTTGAACGAAATCCACGTCGAAATGGAAGAAAAATGGCCAAAGAACTGAAAATATCGCAAGACAGCATTCGACGCATATTGAAAAATGAGCTCAAGGTTAAGGCTTACAAGTTCCAAAAAGCACACGATCTTTCACTCCAGCAAAAAACAGTTCGGTGCGAAAGAGCAAAGGAGTTGTTGCGCTTGCACGAACGTGGCGAATTTCCTAACATTGTGTTTTCTGATGAAAAAAATTCCTAATTGAGCAGTTCATAAACACTCAAAACGATCGTGTTTACTTGACCGAAAGCTCATACTCGTACGAGAATTTGAGCCTACGTATGGCCACTCGAAGCAATTTCCCATCGCAAGTAATGGTTTGGGCCGCATTGACCGCTGATGGACGCTCTCCAATCGTTTTTTTCGAGCTTGGTGTCAAAGTGAATGCGTCTTATTATCGGTAAAATGTTTTAGAAGCTTCTTTAGAGCCGTGGACACGCAAGCATTTCTGTCGTAGACCATGGATGTTCCAACAGGACTCGGCATTCCACACTTCATTTCGTCCACACAATGGCTGTCGAATTCGCCAGACGCAAATCCGATGGACTATTTCATCTGGTCCATTTTGGAGAGCAAGGTGAGGACTAAAAAATATGCCAGTATGGATGCGCTGAAAAAAGCGATTATACGATAATGGGCCAAAATACCTCAAGATCACATTCGTGCAGCATGCAACCCATTTTTTTACGGTTTGAAGGCTGTAGTCAAGGCAAAAGGTGGTCATAGCGAGCTAAAGTGAATATATGTTAAAATTGTAATCATTTTTGAACAATTTTATGTGTGAAATCAATAAAAACTAATTTCACACAAAAAAGTTATGGTAGCACTTCATATCGTTCACTCTGTACTAGCACAGTTTGTTGTAAGTTTAATTATGTCTCTTATATGTTAATCACTCCCTGCTAACCTTGGCTTAATCCCGTTTAAATGGGTTCATCTCTGGCTCTATTATAATGCCCACCTGTTTTAAGTGACGGAGAACAAGTCACTTATGTTTTGTAAGGATAAAGAAAAATTACCTTCGAAAACTATGTAACTTATCGCACAAAATATCTTTATGCACTTGAGAAATTACTTTAAAGCTCTTTTAAACTTTTTAAATAATTTTTTTTTTACAGTTTGTATTTTATGTTGGGTGGCTTAAAGTTGCTGAGGTGTTAATAAATCCTTTCGGAGAGGATGATGATGATATCGAATTGAACTGGCTTATCGATCGGCACATAAAGGTGAGTAACTGACTTTTGTATAGAATTATACACTAATGGAAATATCTAGAAATATGTATGTACTTATGTACGATTATTAGGAGTGGAATTATAGTTACACCAGCTACACAAATTTTACAAAGTATGTATCAAACATACAGCCAACGAAAAAAATATGACACCTCAACATGTCAACAAGTTTTGACTATTTATTTATTTATCTTTCAATTTAAATTATTTTTTATAAAAATATAGTTCACCAAAGAAATAAAATATTAATCCAAGTTCCAAACTTTGTACAATATTTGTAAGAATTCGAAAAATTTTCATTAAAAGCTTACAAGTTTTAACAGAAATTTAAAACAATTTGGGTATGCAGTTGTATAGCCCATTAAATTTTTAAATAACAATGAGCAAGTTTGAACTGACTCAAATGGCATGATAATTTTTAATAGTTTTTTCCTTGGCGCAGTTTATTAAAAAGTTTGAAATTTTGATTGAAATCTGTCAAATTTTTTAATTCTTAGATTTACTTAGTTTTTTCTTAGACAATGAGCTTTACATAAAAACAAAATTTACACTAAAAAAGGAGAAAAATAGTCAATATTGGTCAAAAATGGTCAGATTCTATATTACGCGCAGAGTACTATAAATACTTAATTCATGTTATGACATTCACAGATTCTCAAACCCCTGTGAAGTCTTTAAATTAAAAGCGCAAATAATATAGTGTTTTCTCTAAATTATTGTTTAATACACTCTGTCTAAAAAAAAGCGTGAGCGCTAAAATTCAAACTTAGGTTCCATTAT
Organism: Anastrepha fraterculus; assembly: GCA_037575425.1. Taxonomy (NCBI): domain Eukaryota; kingdom Metazoa; phylum Arthropoda; class Insecta; order Diptera; family Tephritidae; genus Anastrepha; species Anastrepha fraterculus. Next base: position 15,887 of record JAYXIM010012293.1, on the reverse strand, counting down.
AAATGTATTTTAATACTAGCAAACATGGGTATCCTTTTCCCAATACGCATTTTGCAATTTAGGTTTTTAGCAATTTAGGAGGTGAGTTTTGTGTTGAAATTTGTAAAGCGCACGTGATTTTTACAAAATGAGTTCCACGTATGAAAAACGATTTCAAGTAGTGTTCCTAAGTACTTACCCTAAAGGTCCAAAAACACCACGTGCATCTGCAGAAAAATATTTGAAGAAGTTGAAGACGTTCATAAATAAATTACATAAAAACGTTGACGACTTCCTCGGAAGAAGTCCAAAAAAAGTACCTCTCAAGAGCAAGACACAAAACTGAACTTATCGTACAGTGAACGTGAAGCAATTTTAAGGAAAAGTGGTGATAATGCATCCAAAGGCACGATTCGAGTATGTTTACGTGCAGAAGCCCTCCAATTCCGGAGCATATTGAAACATTATCATAAATTGAAATCACGCAAATTCTGAGAGAATGGGACAAACTTGACTTTAATTTGGGTTAACCGCCAATTTGAATGCAGTTTTGATGAATAAAATTGATAAAAAAATCATTATTACCGTCAGCTGTGTAGATGTTTAGAAGATCTAGCCAAACATGGATTTTATAAAAAGACAGCGATCCCAAACTTCGAAGATGCAGGTATGTATGGAGAGTGGAAACCGCAAAATGGGATTGGAATATTGGATTGGCCTTCAAAGTCACCGGTTGCCGGCCATATTAAAAATGTTCGGGCAATAGTTAAGCCAAAACTCAAAGGAAAACAAATATCGGCGATCAATTCGGTTGTTTTCGAGCTGATTACGACTACAACATGCGCAGAAATTAACACAAAGTATGGCACGCGAAGATGTGCAGCCTTTGTAGCAAATGGTAATATCCACACCCTTTATTGAATATATTCAAAATAATAAATATAATAAGCCCATACAAAACTGTTTTGCTAGAATCGAATTGGTCTTTTGTTTCTAAGTTTTGGCGTTCAGGCTTCGGTTAGACAGACTGTATTTTAAATTTCTTTTCAGATATGCATATTTTCAAGATATCGTATTTACTAATTTTTCTTATAAAAAGAAACGGTCTATGTAACATTTGAGACTATTTGATGGAAAATAATTAATGTGTTAAAGATATTCTCACCCGTTGCTTTACTTTTTATATGGTATTCTGTAAGCTTTTTAACTGTGAACTTCCCTTTTTTCTTCGTTGTTATTAAAAGCTCTGCTACCGTAAAGAAAATGTATCAAAAATATAAATTATGATTCCTCCAGTCTGCTTACAGTTGACCACGGTGTAAATTTTTTTTATAGAACTTGTCAAGCTTTCCATTAAGAATTTGTGATGATTTGTTAAACAGTAGGACAGTAGCAAAATTGTTACACAAAACAAAATATTAAAATAAACGTACTAAGCAACAGGCAACCAAGCAACTTGTTCTATAAGAATATTCCTAAAATAAATTTGTTCATGAAAAACTCGATTTTTGGAGATATTTCTAACATCTGATCCAACTAACGAAAAATACTGTGTTGAGCCAAAATATTTCGGAGGAAGTCATAAAATGTTATGGTTTAATTAGAAACACAGAAATTTTTTTTAATGTGGTATTCAACATTTACATACCTACATGTATTTATATGTATCTTTATATATATATGTATGTATATGTATCTTTATATACATACATATGTAAAACCATATTTGTGGTTTCTCCTATGTGGCTGGCTTGCATATTAAATATAATATTATCTTTAACTTATAACTATGGTATAAATTTCATACGGGTATATATGTACGTACATACATATACATACAAATAGTTATGTTTCATAGTTATTTTGATTATTTGAATGACGACAAGCATAGAACAAATTTCATCGCTTAGGTTCAAGGAAATTCGAAACAAAATTTTTTAGTATCTAATTTTTAAAAGTAAAATTTATTTTAATTTGTATTCGTGGGTATGTATGTAGATGTATGAGAGATAATGTGCTGATCTCTAATGGATAAGAAAACTATGACTAATTATAAACTTAAGATTTAATTGTTCAATTTAAGTAATTAAAAATGATAGATCACAAAACGGGTTTGTAAACACAGTCATAAATAAGCCGGCAGGCAAACTTCGATGTTATTCTGTTATTTTTGTCACTTTGCTTTGCATATGAAGTGATTCGCCTTTTATTTTTTTTCGAACATGGCAATGCCCTTCCAATATCAATGCCAATTATCCTGTATTTGGTTATACCAGTTAATAAACTAATCATCCTTTCTATTATGAACTATATTATTATAGACAACACGGTTCACCAGTTTTGGGCGAGTTGAAAATTAAACAAAAATTGATAAATAAACATTTAAAAAAATCTTTATAAAAAATTAAAATTACAGAAAAGGTGTTTGACTTAATGTATTTTAATTTTTTTTTAAATAATATGTTTCTAATTTTTATTTGTTTTCAAATTGAATAAAAGCAGCTTCGAATTCCTTTAAAAATGTTTAAATGTTGTTATTTAAAAACAAAAAACAAAGAAACAATAAAAACAGCAAAAATAATTAAAGAATATTTATTTTAAATAGAGCTCTAATTAGTAATTTTCTAACTAATCCAATTCTGGTCACTCTCGAACTACAAGGTGACGCGAAATTAATCACCCTGCGCGAAGATTTATAATTTTCCGTCGTAAGTCAAAAATTTTTCACACTTGTGATCCAAAAAGATGCAAGCAGAAAAGCCATGAAGCATATACAAATCAAAATAAAGATTTCGATCACTCAATAAATTTGGTTTTTATTTACTAAAAATGTTATTCAAAAACAAAATTGTATGATTAATAATGTGCCACCTTATATCATAGTTTGGCTTTTAACATCAAACACCTGTCCACCAACTAGAATGTCTGCTGAGTACTTTCATTAACTTTTCACTGTATGGATATTTTGCAAACATTTTCATGAACACACACATAGCGCGACATATATTTTCATAAAAATATAATTTCTACCACAACAAAAACCATATTTCTTAAAGTTTCAAATTTTGTGCAATATTAAGAAACATAATCTTACAAATTTTCATTAGAATTTTCAACTTTTTAATCAGAATTTTTAGCAGTTTGATAGCTCTTCGAATGTTGGTAAAATTAAGCGGAAGTTTAAATCGCGTTGATTTCCAAAAATTTCTTTTTGCCTGGCGGACTTGTTCATTTTTCCCATATAAAAGCATTTCGAGCATTCGTTATATGGAAGAAAATACATCACACCGTCAACAAAAACAAAAAAACTTATCAAAAACCAACACCATTCTAGACCAGAAGGCATTTTTTAAGTTTTGGTGCTTTTCGAAACTCAAAATTACGCAACACCGCTTGACATGTATCCTTCAACTCAGCCGTGTTTCTCACTTAAGAACTCTGCAGTAAAATCTCGCTTGCATTTGTGAGCTCGAGTGTTTGATCGGCACTGACGTATAGCAATTTACGCATCACAATGCACTGTGTTTGTCCACCAATAAGTTTTCTGTGTGCAAAACCGGAAGAAGTGTTTTTATGATTCTGAAATTAAAAAAAAATATTAATAGGTTCTGTGATCTTAAAAAACATATTAAAATAATTGGTACACATAACTATATGATGCATAGGCGGAAACTTTTGCACACCACTGTACAAATTGTAATCTAATGAGACAAGAAATATTTCATCCAGTTTTCTTTTATCAACTTAATCTCCCAAGCGTTTATTGACGAACACTTAAATGTACGAGTATCTTTTTATATGTATATCAATAAAAGGGCTGCACGTGCAAAAAGTAACAACAAAGAAAATAATCTAAAAATATTACAGCACAGCTTTTTTGAACATGATCGGAAAAACGACCAAGACATTCCCCAATGAACTGGTTTTTGAACCAAACAATTGTAAGAGCTACTTCATAGATGCATATATATATGAGTATGTACATATGTGATTTTATGGCAATGTTGGTGATTGTAATATAGAAGTAAATACCCAGCAAGCGCAAAAAAAATATTCTCCAAAAATTGATATACTCATAGTTCAAGCGGAGTTTCAGCATTCCTACCGTGCAATAATAGCCAAAGATAGATAGATTTACCAAGTTTGCTCTTCAACTATAGTGAAAAATAAAATTGTGAGGGGAGCTTCGGCTGCCGGGTCACTTGGGAGATTCAGCCGGGCTCTGTATGATCCTTTCACATGTATGTATTCACACAATCGTTGTCGTTAGCGGTTGCTCAGATAGCAACGAAGCAACATGAGCAAAATCTGTGTTAATTTGTTTGTGTATGTGTTAGTGATACGCACTCCTCCAATCAGTTGTTGTTCAGACGGCAAAGAACTACCATTGGTTGATGGTTTTCGTATATCACCAACAAAATCTCGTACACCTCTAAAATTATTTTCACCATTTGCTCAAATCTTATTCTTCAATTTGTACTGAAAATTACGATCATTTGAGAAATCGGGGATTCGACACCTGCTCATTTCACACGTACTGACACACTCGTCCAGTCAGTCGTTGGTCAGATGGCAACGAAGTAACATGAGCGCAGTGTGTGCCAGTTTTTAGCTCCGGGACGCGCTCATGCATTTGCTGTCCAGCAACTTATATTATATGTGTGCGTGTCGGGTGACACACGTACTTGTTTCGTGTCACACATACTTGTTGTCGGCTTTTGAATGATGAAAATCAAAAATTTTAGATATCAGCGTCATGCACTCGACACTGGACGCTGGACAGCAAATGCATGAGTGTGTTCCGGAGCTATATGACGAGATTAGTTCCAATTTGTTCATAAACAAACCGGTTTCAATTTTATCATACAACAGGAAATCAAAACTGCTGAGAGTCGGTTAATGGTATCATGTTGGCCACACCTCCACAATCAATACATCGTGAATATGCCCTACTTTTCGATTTCGTTTTAATTTTTTTAGATGTGCCGTTGTTAAAAGCGCAATGTTGAACAGCTAATTTTATTTTGTATATATATATATGTAATTGGCGCGTACACCCTCTTTGGGAGTTTGGCCGAGCTCCTCCTCCTATTTGTGGCGTGCCTCTTGATGATGTTCCACAAATGGAGGGACCTACAGTTTCAAGCCGACTCCCAACGGCAGATATTTTTATGAGGAGCGTTTTCATGGCAAAAATAAACTCAGAGGTTTGCCATTGCCTGCCGAGGGGCGACCGCTATTCGAAGAATATTTTTCTTAATTTTGGTGTTTCACTGAGATTCGAACCCACGTTCTCTCTGTGAATTCCGAATGGTAGTCACGCACCAACCCATTCGGCTACGGCGGCCGCCAATTTAATTTTGTATGCAAGATTTTAATTTAAAAACTCTATTTTAAATTTTTATTTAAGTAATTTATTCGAAAGTATTGAATAAAAAAAACTATTAAAAGTAGGAAATATAAACAAAAAATTGTTTCATTTGATACTAATTAGAAAAACTCCCTTCGACAATGTCATTGGTGGTTTGAGAAAGCTATTTCTTACAAAATTCATCGCACGTTGATATCAAACAAAAAGGTTTGTTGGGTGCATCCATACCGACGCACATATTTGTGTGTGTAAAATAATAAATCACTGTTCTCTGTTTCGATTTAAAGATTTGGCAAAGTTTGAATAACAACAAAGCCGCAAACTCGACTACCTGTGGCAATACTCGGTATATAAGTAATATTATGCTTGTACGTATGTATGTTCATTCATGCTTACCTGCATACTCCCTCCAAGGTAAAGATGCAGAACCACCTTTAAACTATACTCAAAATTGGTGAGTGCTTCCAATACTTTGAATACGTTTGCGAATATTGAGTTAGTTTACAAGCAAACAAACTGGTTTATCCGCGCAATAGAATAGAATGAAAGAGAGAAAAAGACTTTAATTAATTTTTTGATCAAGTGAGAGATAAATAAGTAAGGAGGGTTAAATTCTGTTCGGGCCGAACTTTATATAGCCGCTCACAATTTAGTAAAATTTAAATTGTTTAATTGGAAATGAGAGCCATAGCTTGTAACATCAGACGGACGAAGGCATATTTAGTACAAATAAAATAGTGAGCGTGACTTCTATCTGATCTTAATAATACGAGTATAATATTTATGATTGATCTAAAAGAGGTGGGGTGCACGTTTATTGGAGTTTTATTATTTCGTTGTCGAAATTCACACAAAAAATCGCGCTTGACACCGCTTATTTCATTATTTGTATTAAATTTTTCTTCTATATAAAATATAAAAAAAATATCGAGCACTCATTATATGGAGAAAATGCACAAGACCGCCAGCAAAAAAAAAAATTGAAAATTCAACGCGATTTTGGAGACACTTTACACTTACCCTAAATTATACAATATGGACTCTAAAACTGCATGCTCTACATGATTTGAAACTTGGATTTCAACAAATATTTAACCCACTCTACGACAAAAATAAAAAAAATATTTAAATTAAATGAGAAACAAATGATTTTGAAAAAAGTCTCACATGTCTACATCAATCTCGACTTCTTTATGCTGTTGCATACCCGTACAACCATTATATGAACAAATTTATAATACCCTTGTGTACAAGTGCGCTCGGGTATAAAAATGTACGCTATAACTTAAGTAATACTAATGAGCTTTTCTTTGTTGTAAATGCTCTCAACTCAAGGTCAAGGAAATATGCGAAAAACGTTATAAATTGGAGCGAAGATAATTTTCGAAATCAAAACTATTTATTCTTGCAAAACTCTTAATCACTTTTTAAACTTTTATTTTTCCTCATTTGTTGACTTTGAAGCTGCGTGTACGAAGTAAGTATCATTGGACTGTTAGACTAGGCAGCTCACTTTCGTATGACCTTGTCAGTTGGATACTAGAAAAACGCACACAAAAAAAATTGAATGGTGCAAAACTCATTGGCCTCATTAGCCTCACCACGAGGGCCGTTGGCGTAACTTTCTCCAGGTAAAAGAAAGAGGCCGGAGAGGTTCGTTGTGAATGGAACAAACCAAAGCTCCTTCTAGAGGAGACCTCGCTTATCAAAAAAAAGAAACTAAAACAATGTAGCAGCCTTGAGAGCAAGTCAAGAATAACTCCTGCCAAACGATGGCATTTTGGACTCGGAAGTCAATTTAAAAGAAAAACCTACTCTCGACGAACACTGCATGCGTGAAATGTTTTTGAGCGGAAAAAATTACCAAAAATTAAAGTTAATTAAATTTTTAGTCATGCTTGCCTTTATTGCACTTAAATACGGTTAGCTATAAATCTGCATACTGGAATTTTTTCTCAATATTTTGATACAAAATTCGTAATAAAATTATTAATTCGTTCAATATTTTTTAATTTTTTTTTCAAAGTTTTACACTCTGATTTATTAAATTTATGTCATTAAATAAACTATAACAAGCGGCAAATGCTTGTTAAGAAAACTCATCGGTATGTAAGTATTTCACATAGGAGAGTGGAGGTGGCATACAGACATACATATGTACATTCTCTAGGCATACATTCTTCGTCGTTTCGACGACGCTCTACATTTTATTACAGTTTACATTTTATTATTGTTCATTGTTTTTATTTAATTTCTCCTTTATTAACAATTACTGCTTGAAATCTACGCGTCATGGAGTCAATCAATTTTTAGTGTATTCTGAACTAATGTAAATAGTTTCACTCCACCAAGTATCGCTTTTTTAAGATCAGATTTCTTATGCATGTCATATTTTCTTATATTTGTCTTTCGATGAGGTTCAAACCCGTGATTCTGCAGGAGTTTCAGCACATACTACATACATACTTACATATATGCTTACAAAGATATAAGACATTTTTTCTTAATGCATTCCGTGTGTTGTTTACTGGAAATATTCCCGAAAGTAGAACACAATTTAAGTCCCACTTTTGTTGTTGCCAAATTCCAATGAAACAAAAAAACGAAAAATCTAATTGTAATCCAAACTTTTGCAACGAAACGTGACAATTTTACATAGAAATTGAAAAGCGTCACAATAGCAGTGCTTTACTCAAACACATATACATAATACATATGTACATACTTAAGTATCTTCATATATGTATGCAATACAAAAATACAAAAAATTTTGCGTATTGTGTTATATACGCAAAGGTATTACAATTTTGTTCACAAAACGGTTGTACGTAGCAGTATGAAAGAATCGAGATCAATACTAGGTTGTTCAATAAGTTTTGCCGTTCGACAAGAAAAACACAATTGTATGGTTTGAAATATACTTTATTATTCAGCAAAGTCTCCCTGAACATCAATACACTTATTCCGACGAGATTCCAATTTATGAAGTCCATCCCTGAAAAGTGAATGAATTTTTGAATTTTTTAGGGCTGGAAACAGATAGAAATCGCTTTGGGCCAAATCTAGTGAATGCGGTGGATGATCCAATATTTCGAACTTTAATTCATGGATTTTAGCCATTGTCAAAATGCTCTGTGGCATTGTCTAGATGTAAAAAAAAAACTTTTCTTTTGCAAACTGGATCTTTTCTCTTTTTCTCGAATTTATTGTTTCACCCCTTTCCATAAACGAAATTCCTTTCATATCACAAAAAACTGATGCTAATACCTTCTCGGCCGATTTTTGAACTCTCGTTTGGAATACGAAAAACCAGGTTCACCCCACTTTTTAACCACATGTTTTGATTTAGGATCATGGTGATAGACCCAAGTCTAAATTGGTGCACAAAATCAAATTTATTCATTGGAAAATGCTGAAAAGTCGGAATCGAATGTGTTCTTGTCCCATTGTTAGCGAATGCGGCACCTATTGTGCACACAGCTTTCTGAAATCCGATATTTTAGTCAAAATATTGCTTATGCTGCCTAGTTCTTCTACTAAATCTCTTTCAGTCACTCGACGATTTTCCAACGCGATATCCAGTAATTTTTCTAAGATTTCTGATTGAATTCTATGCACAGCAAAAAATGGTGGTTTGTAAAAAGTTAGATTTTTTTTAAATAAAGGTTTTAAGTTTTTAACTTTCTATAGTTATTAAACGTTGCTAGTTTGTGAACTTCCCCATGATAGAAATAACATTTTGAATTTTCAGATCATAAAAAAACTGTATGTCCCTATTGAACTGTATGTCCCGTTAGAGTACAATCTAAGTGCAGGATGAGCTCTGCCGTTCGTATCGATTACTGCTGGGCGAAGCATCTCCATATCGGTCCTATCGATAGTCTGGTAATCAAGACTTAATTATTTCTGAAAAATCCACAATAGATATTGGTACTAAACGAGGCTTCAGTCAGGGTGACTCTGTGTCGCGTGATGTTGGAAAAGATAGTGTGAGCCGCAGAACTTAATTGCTCAGACACCATTTATTTTAAAATCCCACAATTCCTACCGTATGCTGATGATATTGACACCCTTCGGTCTTAAAAACCGCGTTGCTAGTTCTGCCTTTTCTAAACTGGATACAAAAACGAAGCGAATAGGTCTTGGTGATGAATGAGAACAAAACGAAGTACCTCCTGTCTTCAAACAAGCAGTCGGCGCTCTCGCGTATCGTCACTCACTTCACTGTTGACAATTATAATTTTGCAGGTGTAAGATATTTCGTTTATTTATGAAATAGCATCAATACCGATTATTATCAGCCGATCAGCTTTGAAATCCAACGGATAATCACTTTGGACATCTGATCAGGCGTCCCTCGGAGTGCTTGAGAGAAAGATTATGCAAAAGATTTTTGGAACTTTGCACTTTGACGAGTACAAGTATCGGACATGAGCGAACAATAATAGACAGAGTGCAACGAATAAAGATCCACCGGCTACGTTGGATGGGTCATGTCGTCCGAATGGATACAAACGCCCCGTCTCTGAAAGTATTCGATGCGGCATTAGCGGGTGCTAACAGTGGAAGAGAAAGGCGTCCTCTACATTGGAATGATCAGGTGGAGAAGGTCTTAGCTTCACTTTGTGTCACTGGCATGCTTTGTTAAACTTGGGCAATTCGCTTAAGTGATTATCGTGCCAATCAAGACGAAGAAGAAAAGTCGCTTTGAATAGCACGCCTGCCAAGATATCTCTAAATTTTGTATCCTTTCTAGAAACTCATACTTATTATTTTTGTCTTGCCCATTAACCCCATTGAAAAGGACAGGTCCTCTCCAAAACATTCGAACACAGCGAGGATCGCTTTTAGGCAACGCAATTCACTTTCTTTCAGCTTCTTCAATATTATGTTAGAAAGTTTCATGTGAGTTACTAATTTCAGTCGCAGGGATACCCTACAGTTACTTTAAAATTAGGCCACCACCACGCACGATATTAATATCGATGGCATCCCCTACAAGAGCTTTCCAACTTACAGAAGGTGGCAATGAACGCAGTATAAAAAGAGTCCTTAAGCATTGATAGAAATCGCTTTTGCTTTACCTACTACTGTGTCCAAAAAATAAGGTGACATTGTATTTATTTTGAAAATTCTTTATTTATTCTTCCAAATCAATTTCATCCCCTTCAAAGTAATCCCCTCCCGACACAATGCACTTATGCCAACGTTTTTTCCAATTTTCGAAACACTGGTTGTAGTCACTTTCCGGGATGGCCTTCAGTTCCGTCTTCGTTGCGGCTTGAATCTCCTCTATCGTGTCAAAACGGTGTCCCCGGAGCGGTCTTTTGAGCCTGCTGAACAGCCAGAAGTCGCACGGTGCCAGATCAGGTGAATGCGGTGGTTGCGGAACGATATGGGTTGAGTTTTTGATGAAATGATCACGAATTACGAGTCCAAAAAATTCAATGTTTTCGGTACCAGTCGAGATTTGACGCGCTTGAGGCCCAAAACATCCTTCAAAATGGTATTGACTGAGCCTTTCGATATGCCAACATCATCAGCAAGGTCTCTAATCGTTAATCGACGGTTTTTCAACACCAAATCTTTGATTTGTTGGACGTGAGCTTCGTCAGTTGAGGTTGATGGTCGCCCAGGACGCTCTTCGTCTTCGACACGTTCACGACCGGCTTGGAACTCACTATACCACTTGTAAACATTTTTTTTAGACATAGCCTCATCACCAAAGGCTTTCTGCACCATCCTCAACGTATCCGAAAATTGATTCCGCAAACAAAATTTAATGCAAATTCTTTGCTCAACAAATTTCGACATTGCAAAAAACGAGAAACTCACTTTTAGCAGCTCACAAAACGACGCGTATCTCAAACAGTAAATGAATATTTCACATGAAATTTGACATAGATGTCACTCACAGTACTACCAACCTAAAAAAAAAAAGAATTCTCCTAATCCTTCCAAGCGCGCAGTTTAAAATCAAATGTCACCTTATTTTTTGGACACAGTAGTATATGTACAAAAAAAGGGAACCTTTCTGTAGCAAAAACGAAATGTTTCGATAAAAAATCGATGATAATAAAGTACTAACTGCATTGTTTCATTCACAATTTGATACGAAAAGTAATTTCTTCACATAAAATATAAAAAAGGCGGTTTTTCTTAATTTCATTGTTAATTTTTGCCCCACTGTACGTGGCTGTGCGGGGTCTACATATCAAATATATATTTTCGTTTCAAATTCGCGTTGGCGGTGAATGACTGATGGTAATTCCGTGTGCGTACTCTCACTCTTATAAGCGTGCTTGTTAGCCATATTAGGAGCACATTGAATGTTGTTACATAATAAGTGGAACAAAAAGCGTATGAATTAGTATGCACCGACAAGCGTAAAAAACTCTTTAACTCTTCTTCAATATGAGCTGCACTCGCCTATAAGGTGGCGACTGGTGGCGGCCAAAATATATGCAACCAGATGTTTGTATTAAAAATGTATTTAAACGCCTTTAATTTGTTTTTAAAAAGGTACTATTTATAATATTTTTACAAATTGGCGCACTTTTAATTAAAAAACTATTGTAATATTATTATTATACTGCTTATTCAGGTCGTAACTAAAATAAAATAAATAATAATGGGCGGCCGCCCACTAGTTTGCAATATTTTTAAAATAATAGTAAAGCGATCGATTTCCATCCACGGAAATATGATACTGACTTTATGTCAAGATTGGCAGCGGGAAAGAGCTGTCAGTGTAAAAATAACATATGACTAAGAAAAACCACAATATAAACGACCTGTATAGAATACAAGCGAAATAAAATTGTGTGTTAAATTAATACATAAATTGAGTGCTTATTTTTACTTTTGCTCCAAATTTGTAGTATTTTGCCCCTTTTCATGATCTACCACTGATTTTTATTTCAACACTTTTCGCCAGCAGTTTTTTTATTGGCTTTCACAGCAATGAATCTTAATGAAAGTAAATGCAAATGAAAATGATTTGCTCGTTGCACGTAATAAGTTTTGAAGAGTTTTTATGACTATAAGTTGAAGTGTCGGTATTTACACTTTTTGTGTAGGAAACTTGCTTATGCAGGTAATAAAAACCGCGATTTTTATAACGGTACATACGTAAGTGATGCTTGTATGCATTCAATCACACTTTTTTGATCAATTAATTGACACAAGAATTTGACTGAAAAAGCGTAAAATGTATGCTTAGCTTAGGATGAAACGCTAGTAGAGAGAAGTGTAAATTTGAGAGCGGTTGTTTTTGCTAAGCTAATATTTATTTATTTATTGCGCATTTCATTTTCTTTTTAAAAAGTCATACTGCAACTTTCGTAAAAGAAAGCAGACGTAAATATGGTTTTTTAATACGTAATTTACTGAAAAACCAAATTTTTTGGTCAATGAAGGTCCTAAGCCGATAGTCTAATTGAAAAGTGTTCCATGCATGTTGGATAAAAATGTTAACTATATTTAATACCATAAAAGGAGTTTTGGAATCGATTAACTATTATATATCCGGTGATAATGACAATTTATAGTAGTGAACCCTTTTTCTCAGAACTCAAAAAATTTATGCATATTAAGAAAAGTGTTCCACTTTCTTAAAATCTGCCTTCTTATTCGGAATCAAGCACAAATTTGAGGTTCCGGGTTAGAGTTCTTATATTTTTTAATCTACTAAACTTGTCGAAAGCTTCTGCTGCTTCGGCTGCACTATCACGGTAGACGGCGGAGAAGGTGAAGATGCCAACTGCAGGCTAAACAAAGTAAAGGCGACGTTCGGGCGAATGCATACAGCATGGGCGAGTTTGGTAATAACATTAAGTAGTTCATTCAACATTCCTTTTCTCTTCAAGGCTACGGCCAACGCTCGTCAAGAAACACCAGCATTTCAAATAAATATATTCTACTGCCGACTTAGACTTGCTTGCGATCATTAATGTTCAATTTTCAACAAATATGTAATAATGGTATAATAGAATAGATAAAAAGCGCTTTCCACAATATAAATGCTAACGCTAGAGTAGATTCTTTAGAAGATTTTGTAGTTGAACCATACGTTGTTGCCTAATAGAAGCTATACTCGTCAGAAGAAAAGTAATGGCTAAATTAAGCAGCACTACCCTAAGTAGACAGGTCTACAGAGGCACACCTCGCGGTGGAATCCTTTCCCCTCTTGCTTGGATTTTGGCGGTAAACACCATTGCTGACCGTGGAGAGAAGGAGTTGCCAAGTGATGATCTAGCAACTCCGGTTAAAGGCAAATATCTCTTATGGATATTCTGATGTCTAGCATGACTGGACGAAGAGCAGGGGACTAGGTATAATCCCCACAACAACTGAACTAATTCTCTTTACAAAGAAATATAGGCTTCCTATAATTTCCCCGCTAGTTTTCAAAGGTGTGGAAATTACTTTGAAGGGAGAATGTTAAGTATTTAGGACTCATATTAGATAGGAACCTCACGTGGAAACCTAATATTGAGGAAAGAGTAAAGAAGGCCAATGTTGCATTATATTCTTGCAAAAAGCAGTCGGTATTAAATGGGTTTTTTTGTAGTTTTTTTTGCGTAGGGTCGCGTTTATGTCCGAAGGCACAACAGCTACCTGCGTCCAGGTTCCTCTCCTGCAGACATATGAAGGCTATACACCTCCGATAGTCCCAATTACTCGAACTGTGTTTATAGGTGGTGCCAAAGTAAAGGAGACATCGGAAAACTTGCAGTAATGTTATCTTAACTTACTGCCGTCTTGTCTTCTGTACGACACTGTATTGAGTGTTTCACTCAAACGTCTGTGCTTGTTGTCGGTTCGTCAGAAACAGTCCGCCCTTCTCTGTTGCTGAAATTGTTGCTAAAACGCTTTACGTTCCCAATCAATGTGGCGAAGTCGCGTCATAATCTTACCTGCGAACGTTTGCGCTGCCTTCCACTTACCGCTGGTTGCGCACATATCTCGTATGAGAGTGCTGGAGGACGGTTGATGACCCAGGGCTTTCTCCAGTATAGCTCCTTCCTCTCTAAAGCGGTCGCAATAAAACATGACCTGTTCTGCGTTTTCGTCCGTATTCGGGCAGTTTGGACAGAAAAGGTTGTCTGCCAGCTTAAAATGGCCATGTCCGCTGAGCAACTGCGAAAGATGATAGTCGGTGTCTCCATGTTTTCCCATTAACCAGGTCTAGGTCTAACGTCCGCCTTGTGACTCATCCCACTCCTGCTGCCACCGGTCTACTGTCAGCAGTTGCTCCGCTGCTTTTTCTCCTGGTGTGGGAGTTAACACGTCATGTTACACATTGGCTCTATATAGTACATCTGTAGAATACTTGTATGGTGGCCATCTGCTCAAAAGGTGAGTTAAGCTAAAATCATGAGTAAGGTCAAAAAAACAGCTTTTTTATGCATTTCTGGTGCCTTTAGGACTACCTCAAACAAAGCGCTCGAAGTGCCAATCAACTTGCCTGCATGTGGCCGCTATAGAAAGAGCGGCCTGTTTAGTGAAAGAAGTAGGTGGGAATTCAATTTCTGTGCAGATGATTCCAAGCTGGACGATAAGGTTAGCTATAATATATTTTCGAAAGAATTAGGAATTGAACCATCCGTTCGGCTGCCAGACTACTGCAGCGTCTATCAGGCAAAAGTTCTATGTAGATATAAAAGAAGTGACTACTATAAATATATTCTCGGATAGCCAGGCGGCTACTAAATCAATGAATGCGCTTATACTAAAATCAAAAGTTGCACAGGAATGGCAAGAAAGGTACTACTCTTCAACTGCTCGGTGATAAAAGTATCCATGGGATACCTATAACCATTAATAATTTAAAATTAATTATCCAAGAGGCCAATAGGGCATGTTGAGATGAAGACAAATAAATAAGAAAAAGACAAAAACTGTTTAGCCCTTCAAGAGAGGATATCTCGAAGCTCGTGGCTTGTATAACCGGTCATGGCAGTCATTCTTCGAGATTAGGACCGGTCATTGGCTCTTTGGCAGTTTTCCATGAATACTGTAGAGGTTGTAGAAATGGGGAGAGGAAGAAACAGTTGATACTTCCTTTGCAATTATCCAGCCTTAGCTAAAATCAGAGCAGGTTTTCTTGGTAAATATTTTTTCAATTCTCTAATGAACTAATCCGGCTCTTCATAAGAGCTACAAAGTGGTTCCACAAAGTAAAACATTGAGGTTCACACATCGCACAGTGGTATCACAACAGACCTGTTTTCATAAAAAATTTCCCATATTCCGTAAAATATAGTGGTGAAATTTCATTATGAAACTTTGCTATTTTAAATTTTACTCCTATTAGTCTGATAAAATAAAAATCGATTGGTGAAATCACTTTGAAAGCAGCGTAAGTGTATATATTGAGATATTTAAGGTTTTGCATTTGAAAAATTTGAAAAATATGGATATATGTTAACATTTTTTTATATATTTTTTTAACAATATACTAATTTAAAGTTATAATGTAACTATTTTATAAATGAGATTAACAAAAATTTATACTTTTAATGACTATAAAAGG